>PNEQ01070297.1:0-15770 GCA_003012365.1 Medauroidea extradentata
CCTAGAGGACAACAATAAAACTAATTAAAAAAAACAAGATAGAAGGTTGAGCCAATGAGGGTAGCTAGGTATCAAGACAACGGACATTAACCAAGATGGTGGGTAGACCGTACACAAATAATTACGAGACACATGCTGAACAGATCCCCCGATCCCGCTCCTAGGCTCCTGCAATAGAAGGAACTATACTACACTACTATCACTGTACATATTTGCTAAAATAGGTGCTGTAACAGAACATTCATCATCGGATTCATCACCTGCATCTACCTCTGCCTGCATTAAAATATCTCGCAACATTTATGTTTACTGCTATTGATCTTGTGTTTACTGTCATTTGTCACCAACACAGAAAATAAACAAAACAATTCACACTCAACTACATCTAAGGCGTTCAGGCGGACTTTCTGCACTTCCTACACCTTTGGTCTCTGACGATCTACACCCACTACACCTCTGGGTGTAGAAGTTGTAAAAGGTACAACCCACCTGAACAAAGCTTATACTACCTATTAGTCTAGTTTTTTTTTGTAACAGTTTGAATAGAATGCATAATGTTATAGATACAAAAAAAATTCATAGTATCAGAGAGGTCGGGGTTGAACTCTTAAAGGCATCCCCTTTGCCGCCATTGGAACGACCATTGTGATAATTAGTAATAACCACGGTCGTAGAAGAACAGGTCTGGACACTCGCCTATCTAACAATGTATTTTGCTTGACCCCTTTGTTGTTTGGCTGTAGTTCGTCAAGTTACCGAGAATGTCGTACTTTTTGGCGCTGTTTTCCGGGCGGTCGAACTCAAACTCCGTCCACTTTTTTCCATTGTTAAATTTATAAAGTAAATAAGGATTACTGGAGCCTTTTCTTAAATTTGTGAGCGAAGAAAGTATTTCATAAATAGATAAAAAATACGTTTTGATAAATTGTTTATCTTAGCGGAAAGGAAGTGGGCGGAGTTTAGTCCGACCGCCGTAACATCAGCGCCAATAAAACACTATATTCTCGGTAACTTGGTGAACTACAGCCAAACAACAAGGGGGTCAAGTTTCCAGGCGAGTGTCCAGACCTGTTCTTCTACGACCGTGGTAATAACACATAAATAATGTCGACGCCCAGGTAAGACGCTACAATGAGCTTGTAGTTGACCAGACAACCGTGCGACGCAGCACTCGCCAAGGAGGTGGTTGCGTAGTTGAACATTCTGCCGCTTTTACATTGACCGTAACAGTTCGCCAAGGCCCGCACAGATGGCTCTGTCGTTCCATTCAAAGACCGAACATATCGACTCGATAACTGCGATCACTTCCCGGCATGGTCTGGTACTCACACTCGTTACGAGCTGACGTTTGTAGAAAAGCTGTGAAATCATTCAGTTCAGAATTAAAAAAAAAAAAAAAAAAAAACTGGATTAAGGATTCCTGAGTACACGACACACTGTTACAAATTAGGTTCGTAGATGACCTTAATGGTACTAATTAAGAAATTGTTTAGTTATCACTCAGCTCATGAACTGTACATGAAAGCCTAAATGTCTCATGCTATACACAGGACACAGATGTCAGTTTACACAAACCAAAGTCACACTGCAGCACAGAATTAACTTTGTGGCTGTTTCCGAATTTATAGGATTAATCCTCGGATCCCTGAATCCTCCTTCGCGGTAAGGGTGCATTTGTGTACAAACAATCCTTCCGAATTCCCAATTCAAACAAATGACTATCGCAAGGGCGTAAGGATGCTTGCCTCGCATCCTTGAACCAAGGATGTGTGGAAGGGTGCATCTTGAATCATCGGTAGAATTCGGACACGATTAAAAAATGGCCGCATCCTTCATGTTGCACTTTTCAAGGATGCGAGGGTGCGAAGGATCCTTCAAGGCCTTGTTTATTTTGTGACCGCAGTTCTATTGTTAGATTCGCGTCTCAGCATTATTCACGTCTTTCACCGCCCGGAAGCAATTCACTGCACACTAGCATTACCTTAAGTTTAAAGGCGCCTCGCCCCCCCCCCTTAAATAAAATTATAAAAAAAGTACCTAGTAAAAATATTAATATCCCCACCAGGTCTATATTCAAAGTTTATGTAAAAAATTGCTTCAATAGCCCCCATTTTGCACCTCAAAATCAACATTTTCCCGGGAAGGACCACCGCCTCCCCCCCCCCCTAAATAAAAATGTATTAACTTGATCGGTACATCAGCCAAGCACAGGACTTACTTGCCCCCCGTACCCCTTAAGATTAACTGCCTGCACGTCAATATTCTTTACCAGGCTGCACAGAAACTCGAATAGTCTTTGAGCGCAGAGATTCATATGAATGTATTTTAAACTTGGTTTTCCACTGGTCGATGAGCAGAGTGTAGACATAGAATCGGACATTATATATTCTTTTCAAAGGGAATATGCTGATGTTATTAAATCATAAAGTCTAAAGACACCAAAATTTAAATTTCTTCGATTTTTATCTTTGTAGATTTTTATTTTTGGAAATATATGCGACTGACTTCTATTGCGTGGTTAAAAATAATCGTTGTGTGGGTAAACCGTTTTTTTTTTTTTCAAGGCCTATGAATAGTTTGTGTGTCTTTAACGTCTTTAGATTTGCACTCTTCGAACTAGGACAAGGACATGCATTTTATACCAAATTAAAAATTATTTATTTACTTATCACGCTAAGTTACGTTATAAAAGCACTTATTAGTTTCTACTAAAGAATATTATAAGTCATTCATATTAATACTTACTATCACAGTAAAAAATTACAGAATTTAAATTATATTTGCCGGGCTGTAACAATAAAACACTAAACTGTTTTAATCTAAAAGTAAGAATTTGAACTGAAGTTGTACAACATGGAGTATGTGTTTTTGTGGTAATTTTATATTTGGCGTACTGCGCACCAATGATATTTAAGCCCCGCGTCGGGTTTTCCGCCATTTTGAAAAATAAAGCGGACATTTAAAAATGTTTTCGATATTTGGGAAAAATTACATAGCACTCGAACTATTTAAGAATTTGAGTTTTTACGTTTTTTTCGGCCTCTTTGTTGTGGAAGTGACTTTCGCGCTGATTAGATGCATTTTACATTCACCCACTTTTTAATTAGTTTATATGGGGTAAAAAAATGTTTTTGATTATTATTATTCAATGTTGTCATAACTAAGCGATTTAAATAAAAATGGCTAACAAGATGAGAAAAAGTTCCGAACAAAAGTTGTAGAGCGTTAAAATATCTATCTGAATCAATTTATACTTTACAGATATTAGGTTCACAGTTCAGCTTGTTTGTAGGCATTACATATCGGATCAGTTATCAGGGCAGTGCAGTAGTGCTGAACATATGCGACACAATATTTGAATTTTGAAAATTACGTTGAAATATCTTACATGAATTTTAATTGTTATTAATTTCATAAGCATGCCTAGTTCAGTACTTTTGAAGTGGAACTACACGGCCAATTCAGCAGCTCGCTGGATGGAAGAAGAAGAAGAAGGTCACTGGGTGGAATGTGATTAAACCCTTGTATGTATTGATGATAAGGTATTTTTGTGTTTTTTCCTGATCTTCTACCACGACACAATGTGGCAACCATTTAAAAGACACTGCGACTCAAAAGTATCATAAATAGTTTGAGTTTCGGTAGTTTTGCTGACTATAGTTCCTGGAAATATTTAATATTACTAAATCACCTTTGAGAAAATACACTGAAGACAAAAATAACGTCATCGCTCTTATTCACTGCCGTATCTCCTTACACTAGTCGGGGAACCTAAGTGGCATGTTGGTGTGTGTCTTCTTCCTCGTCACATGTGTCTTCGTGTTCCGCTAAATGCATATCGTCATATGTTCTTGTTGCTGCAGCCATGACTAGCGTCAATTGTAGTACAGGTTAGAAAGATCTATGTTAAAAGTTTGGCACATGGACAATTTCTGCCACTTCTTGCGCTAATACGGGTAAGAGGTGCAAGCTTACCATTCATAGAGCTTTCGTGAACATGAAGTTATGTGAAGTTGATAATTGACTGGGTGAGATGAAGAAGTTAAAGATTTCACTTCGGCCAACATTCGGGAAAATAGGAAAAACTGATGTACTGCTAAATTATGTGTTGAATGGGAAAATTTACAATTTGACATTGGGTTGTTAGAATTTACGCAAATTGAACATTAACTGGAAACAAAATACATTTAATGTACACAAAAGTTATTTGTATTCTAAGTTGAAGTAATATTTTCCCTTTTAATATCAAAGAGTTGAGGGTACTTTGAATTTCGATAAAAACTACAATTTACAGACTTGATTTTTTATATTGCAGATGCATTTAATTATTATAATAGTATGTTCTATGCCATTAGACCTACACTCAAACATGTATAACGTTATTGTTGTACATTCACAATACATTCGACTACACTAACCAAAAAATACTTTTGCTGCGACTTTCGTGCCGAATAGCCAATCATTCCATACCGCTGAGGTTAAGAATGTAATGATTACCTTTTACAATTTATTTAAAACCACTAAGTTCTATAGTGGTGTAAGGGGGGAGGGGCCGCGGTGGTCTAATGGACAGGCCACTCGCCTCCCACCAAGGCGGTCCGGGCTCAATTCCTGACGGAGTCGGACCCCGGATTTTCCCATGTGGGAATCGTGCCAGACGATGCCGTTGGTCGGCGGATTTTCTCGGGTATCTCCCGTTTCCCCCGCCCTTATCATTCCGGCTCTGCTCCATACTCACCTCATGTCACCCCTCACCAGCGCTAAATACCTCGATGTTAAGCGCTGAACAAAATATCTCACTCACTGTGTTGAAGATTATATTCAGGATGTATTATTGGTACGTTGGTGTTAAAAAAAATAATTGAAGCCTTGAATAATCTGACTTCCAATTTTAAATACGAAAATGCAAATTGTATCAATTGAGCTGTATAAATTTATGGGGGGCAAAATACTACGGATTTTTGCAGTTTACATGAGAACTTGTATCGCACTTGACTTTTTTTTTTTCATTGACATACAATTTATGAGAGCTGAGATTCGGCATTTTTTTGTCAACAATAACATATCAATCATGTCAAATTAGCTCAAAAAATATGGGTAAGGTTACAATAATTCACATAGAGCTGAAAATTTGTACGAATGTTCAGAGCACCATTATAAATGAAATGTGAAATGTACTCATCGATCCCTCATCTGCAAAAGATTTTATTCAAGGTCAAAGTTAGGATTTTTTTTCAGCCAAACGGTAAATTTTATAATGAAAATAGTTCAGACAAAAATGTTAGAGCATTCAATTACCAATAAAAATTGTTGTTATACTTTTTTTCTACGAAATACCATTTTTGAGATATAGTGATTCCAAAAATTGAAAAATTCGTGTTCTGCATAATATGCCTGAGTAAACCGACTGCATATATCACTGGAACTGTAAAAGAGTTAAAATATAGGTCTGTGTAACGTATACGTATAAAATTTACGATTCTGAGAATATAAACTCAAACATGGTATATGCCCGTACAGCCTTGAAGAACATCTGTCTGTTATTAGGCCTGTTGTCCGCGTGGCAACGGTCGTATACCGGTTCCTTTTTATAAGGCCTAAACGAAATACTACTAGTCTTTAACGTTTCTTCGTATTGAAAACACGTGGTTATTGCTAGCCTAATATTTCGTAATAAACTTTGCGCTGTTTTTATTTTTAAAAAATATCGCATATATTCTTTATTTGTAGTAAACCGCTTACTAATAGTGAAGTTGTTACTGTTGATCGTGTCATGAAGACGTTGATTGATGCAAGTGTTGAAAGAGGTGATGAATTTTCAGAATAGGTACCTGAAAGACCAGAAATATGTAACAATAAACGAGTACAATTAGTTTGTCTTCTGCTTCTGCTCATCAACATCTATTTCGGGTGTATTATCAAGTTCAAGTGTGGCTTGGTAATCAACTTGACCCAGAAGACTGGGGTTGGAAGTTAATTGACAACATATTGGAACCAATCCTGCGCCGGAAAAACTCATTTTTTGCAACTGCAAAAAGGGATGTAGTGCTAAATGCGGCTGTAAAAAGTTGGGGTGTTTTGTTCATTACCGTGTACCAGTTGTCAAGGCCTGTCGTACTCCAATGTTGAACAGCTATCAGATGAGGATTCTTACGATATCAGCGAGGAGACATTCGATACAACGCTATTAGAACAATTTACTCGTATCTTGCAGGAAGAAGAAAAGTAGAAGACATTACGTTTGAAGTTCCATTAGATAATCGTCAATCTGACTAATAAATTTCTCAAATTACTCATAATTCACACCACTTTCATTATTTCCAATAGTACCAATTGTTTTGTTTAATATCGTATTATTTAATTAACCATGGGACCTCAATAGATCGTGGAATAGGCCTACCGGGGAAACCACGTTAAAAATGCGCCAAGTACACTACCTCAAAGGTGGCGTGGAAACGTGTGCACATTATGGAGAAAACGAGTTTTTCAACTTTTTGAAACGTTATATCTCAGAAATGGTATTTCTTAGGTAAAAAGTGTAAACAGTATTTAATAGACTGCTTAATGCTCTACAATTTTCGTCTGTCCTATTTTATGATAAAACTTTCCGTTTGGCTGAAAATGCAAACAAAAAAAAAAACATTTTTGCGAACACTGACCTTGAATAACTTTTTTTCAGATGTTGGATCGATGGTGACTTTTCACATTTAATTTATAATGGTGTTCTGGACATTCGTACACATTTTCAGCTCTTTGCAAATTATTGTATCCTCGAATGTCTGAGATTTTTAAATGTTTGTTTCAATGGGAGTTTACAATTATAATTTATTGGTTTGTGGATATACGCCATTGCTCATGTTTTGTTGATTGGACTTGTATTGAAAGACAAAGTGACAAAATACAAAAAGCACACAAAAAAGCACAGAAAACGTTAGAAAAAACAATCCCAGAGGAACTCCGTCAGTTTTTTTTATACTTCTCAGCAAGAATTCTAAACACAGAATTCAGTCAAGAATTTGACAGCACCCAAACACAAAAGACAGACACAAGGAAAAACCAGTTTCACATTATGAGAAAAGATGGAAATATACATAAACAGTGGACAGTGTACAACAAACAAAAAATAAGAGACAACACAACGCAAGTTGAAGTCAACGAAAAAATGTATCTTGGTGTTCCGACCAGCTGTGTCTCAGCCTGAAGACGGGGATAGATCGCAATCCCCGGAACGTTGCACTTTTTCGTTGACTTTGACTTGTGTTGTGTTCTCTCTTGTTTTTTATTTGTTGTACACTGTCCATTGTTTATGTATATTTCCATCTTTTCTCATATTGGGAATCTGTTTTTTTTTTTTTTGTGTCTGACATTTGTGTATGGGTGTTGTCAAATTCTTGACTGAATTGTATCTTTAGAATTCTTGCTAAGGAATATATAAAAAAAACTGAACGGAATTCCTCTGGGATTGATTTTTCTTACGTTTTCTATGCTTTTGTGTGTGTGTTTTTATATTTTGTCACTTTTTCTTTCAATACAAGTTTGGTCAACAAAACATGAGCAATGACGTATATCCACAAACCAATAAATTCTAACTCGAATGTCTATTTTGACCGGGTTTAATCCAAAAGTTGCCACTCACCGTTACAAAAAAATGGCTGTCATGTCCTATTTAATATGACGAAATAAAACGTTTGCTTGCAGTCGTTATGAACTACCAAAACATTATGTTAAGAAACTAAATAATATTGAAACCTTTAACTGAGTAAGTTATTAGTGTTGGACCACTTGTTGCTGCTTGACCAAGAAACTAATTAGGTTAATAGTATTTAAGTTCCTTACAATATGAAAAAAAAAAAAAAAAAAACTGAAACTGAAATTTTTACTCATGGCATCATTAAGAGGAAACCAGTGGGAAAAAAATCAATTTTATTAAGAGTAAATTTTCATTAATTGAGTAGGAGTTAAAATGGCGTCATGACGAAGTGGATACCACAAGGATCATTCGCGCCGCCTCCGACTTTGCCGCCGGTGTGCATCCTCGGCCGCCTCCGGCCACAGCCTTCCATGGCGAGCAGCGCCGCCGCCAGAGCCTCGGGGTCGTCCTTGTCGACGAGCGGCGGCGGGGGCGGCAGCGGTGACGGGGGCGGCCCAAGCGAGGGGTCAGCGACGGAAGACCGCTGATCCTCGGCTAGCCGCTCCCAGAAGAGATCAGGCACCTCGGCGGGCGGGCCGTATGCTGGAGGCGGAGGCGGCGGGGGCGGTGGCGGCGGATCACGGTACAGGCTCAGGTCGAGCAGGCGTATCACCGCCACTGTGATGGCCAGTGACCACACGAATATCTCCTTGAAGCCGAGCCATACCTGCCTGGCTGCCGACAATACCTCGCTCGTCCACGGGACCATGCTGTCTGGCTCCCCAGGAGCTGCATGACACGATAAGTGCTGCTCGTGAGACCAACTCTCCTACTCACATACCTACTCACTCTCTCTCACACACGCACACACGAAATCACAGTTAATTCCCATTATAAAGTACTTTTCATTATAAAGTACATATATTCAAACCCCTACAGTGAGTTTTTCAATCAAACACCTTTTTTTCCGTAATTAGTATAAAATTTCCTGTTCCCTCAATGTTCTGTCAGGCTTTTTAAGAGGGCGTGGTAAATAATTCAATGCTAAAAGCATAAATCTATAACTGTAGGTTTCTTGAAGCCAATATGCGAAAATTAAACAATATCAATCCTAGACAATAGTTTTAGCCAGCGTTTTAAACAAAATTGTTTCCAGTGTTACGAACGCACAATCTCTGACTCCGGAACCTCGTGCATTTAACTGCGGCGCAAGAGATCACGCGTAACGAATTAGTGATTATGGATAAATATTTACTCATAAAGTTGGCAAATACCATTATCTAGGATTGTCATTGAGTATTTTATCCATATTGGCTTCGAAAAAAAGCGTAGAAATCAATTGACGATTTCAGCGTTTATTTATCTACCACGCACTCTTAAGATATGAATGTGGGTACCATTCCCAGTATTTTCAGAGTAATTAGGAAGCTTAAATACATGACGAATAAAATGCGGAAGTAGTCTATATAAGTGATGTGTTGTTTGTATTGGAGTATCGGCAGTCGCAGATAAACCACGCTTGTCAAGCTGCTCAGGAATATTGGTGAATGTTAACGCTATCCTATATTAAATGTGTCACGTCGGTAAGCCCTATGCCTACGTAGCGATTTTCGTTGAACGAGGGACCCATAATATGAAATGTTTTTTAATCCAAATGATACATTCATGTGTGTAAAGGTTACTCCTCACACAAACCTATAGACATAAGTCGCTAATTTTTAACCGCACTCTCGCCGAATCAGCTCCTTAGAGACCGTTACACACAAAATTTTGACACAAGAACCGAAATTGGAAGGGTAATTGACAATACCCTATGTTAAGAACGCATCTAATAATTCGCCCGGAGCAATTTCGGGAAACAATGGAAAACCGAAATCAGGATGGCCAGAGCCACGGATTATAACTTGGCTCTTCCCGTGTCAGAGTGCACCATCTTGCGCGGTCAAATTATACAGTTTGCTGAAAAACTTCCTATCAGTACTTCAAGAAAACATTACTCACATTTGGGGTAAGATAAACTATTTGTATGTTATTCGCAGTTAGTTTAATATAGTAGCAGTATGGCACATCCAGTATAGAGATACCGTTGTTGGTGCAGCGGCTAAAGCACTTGCCTCCAGGTTTTTTCTGATGTAGCCTAATCGATTCTTGGTTAATCGCATTTTACAAATCTTGGCGGACGTTGGCGTTGGTAAGCGGGTTTTACTCGCGGTACTCCAGTTCCCTACGTCCTTTGCAATCTGCCGTCTCTCCATAATAGGGCCTCTTTCCATTATGCTATCCTTCAGGACTCATAAAAATGTCCATGGGCAACCAGTCAGAAGGCTGCTCTTGGGGTGAGATACCATTCCTTCGGGTACCCTTTACTTTACGTTTATTTATTCGTCATGTGCATGGGTACCAAAACGCTGCATTGGCATTCCACATTAACGTGATCTATTACTCGATCCGTAAGTGTACTACGACGCGCTGTAGTAAATAAACGAAGTCTTTGTGGACCTGTGCACATGGTAGTTTTTTTTTCTTTAACCAGATTTGAGGAATGATTTCATGATGTCTAAAACTGCAATTCCAAAACATTCTTAATATACGAGAATAGTGATGCACTGGTAATAAAACTTACCTTAGTCTAAGTAATGAACCTTAACATATCCTTGAAAGCGAGGAAGCACTGGCTAGTGGAATTGTAAAGAAAAAGAGAATGTTTCATAGCATATATTTAAAAAAAGCCCAGGCGTTCACTTATGAGTAGATTCATAAAGTGTAGGAAATGAAACGGAAGCTTTGCTGTTACTCCAGTGAATGTTCAGTCGGCTGTCCGCAGTTTCAGATTATTTTCAGCTTATAGTCGGGCAGTCGGCTAGACTGCAACTCAGCAAGCTGGCTGAACATTATGTTCAATTACCCGACGGTCAAGTGCTGAACAATTCCGACTAATCTAGTAGCCTACCGTTTTGTGGTCATGTAATGTAAAACAATTTCAGCTAATCTCGTGCAATATTTTCAAACACATGTTGTAAACGAAACGTTTATTTTACCAAAAACTGTCTTGAAAAATATGTTATTCGTTGGTTACTGCAATGATCTGCATTATTAATATCAGTAGTATTATAAAACTCAAGCTCACAAAAACCAGTGTACACGAGAGACGTTTCAAAAAATTACACTGTTAAAAATTTAGGTGAGTATTGGACAATTTTACGGAAACGTCTGTTTAATTAACGGAAACATTATTTTGTAACAGATTTATAAATAATTATGTTTCATTATTTAAGCATATGTAAAACTACGAGAAGAAACTTAATAAATAACCGAATGCATTATTGTGCCTGCATCCTAAAGAAATCACATGAATATGCGAGTTTCCATAAGTGGAGCTAGTTGCCTTCCGTAAATTAACGGACACTTCTGGAGAATTTTTTACCAGCACTTCTCCGTAAAACAACGACAATTATTTTTAACAGTGCTACCTTATGTCTGTGAGAGTTTGTAGCAACTGTTGTTTAGTGCGCCTTAGTAACATACTAAATATCCCACTGGCATTCGGTACCACTTGCAACACTCTCATGTATACCGTCATAAATTTTAACGGAAATGTACCGTTAATGAACGGAAATTGTGTCTGTAAAAGTAAAATACGGAAATGTCTATAGTAAATATACACTACGGAATCATACGTAATTTGTCCATGAATCTTCGGACACTTGCACGGAAGAAATCGTAGCTGTAAAAAACACGGATATATTTTAGTAACATCACCTGTAAATCTGCAAATCTGTAGAAATGCAATTGTAGCATTATAGACATGTAAATATGACTCATTTCCGCGTGATGAAACTGTTTTATGGAAACTTCTGTTGGATTAGGAACTAAGTTTCCGTGAATTCACGGAGGTATCCGGAGAAATTTTTACAGGAAATTCCGTAAATCGAAGGAGAAATTTTTTACAGTGTACATTATAGAGTTAGGTTTACTTGTGACCAAAATGTAAATCGGCGCAGATAATATTAATTTTACTACAGGTTAAGAAAACAATACGAATAATTTCCAATGGACGATTTCGCTCAGCGTTAGTTGCGCCGCAGTCAGTAAGTGGTCTACGGATTTCTAATTTTATTCGCAAAAACCTAATCACTTCCATTAACACGAAAGCTCTCAAAACCGGAAATTATGACCTCTGTTTTAGCCCACTTATCTAAATCAGCCCAACTAGCGGCATAATTAAACTTACCTGAGGTTATCCAGTAAGAGAAACTAATTCAAATATTAATTTGGTTTCCTTTTTAAACACACGCAAACTTCAGTCTGACAATTTTTTGAAATGATCTAGATTAAATTTAACTCTACTCGGGTTAACCGAGAAAAGTCAGCCTGCTTACTGCAAGCTGTAAAAGAATTTTAAAAATATCACTGCCGACTGCTGACTTCCAACAGCAAACAGCTGACTGACGAATACGCATTAAGTAATTAGGCCTTAGTAAAAACATTTAGGTTAAATACCTAAGTTGAATACATCAGAGCAATCCTGCCATTCACGTTTTAAAATAATTATACCTTACCTTTTACGAGATGGTCTTTACAATTAGGTTTTTAGAAGCATAGAAAAACATTTTAACAAATTTATATACCAGACATATTAACGAAGTAATCCATCAGCCACTTGTAGATTGTATGATAACATATTAAACACAACCAATTTTTGCAACCTGTGTCAAGAAAAAACTGTTTTTGTATTCCTTGTTTACGTAAATAACTGTTTCCCGTTCGACAGCACAGAGGTCATAATACACTTTACAAGTAACACTTTCTGAACTCGTTAAACCACGGCCATAGACGAACAGATCACATGGACACTTAAGGCTCGGTTTCAGTCGCCATATTGAATTTTATTATTTTTCGCTTTTTTTGGTATTCTGAGAAGAAAAATGTTAAATCGACGACTATACCGCAAATTCTTTTTTACAATAGCTACAATACAAGCAGGATAAAAGAGCTAGTAATGTATAGTTAGGTCGCAGTTGGTCGGGTGAATTATGTATATTAAAATTTGCCACACAGATTGCGGCGTAATTATATGTTAACAGGTAAATCTCAAGGTCTGTACTGTAGCGAAATGTAAATAGAATTTGAGGTATAATCGCATATTTAACATTTTTCTTCTTGTCAATAAAAAAAAAACAAAAACAATAAAATTCAACATGGCGACTGAAAGCCAGCCTTAACACCGTGGTTTTAACATTGCGCAAATGGAACTACAAGTATCAAGTTAATGTTATAGCCTCTAGGAGCACTGGTAGTAGTTCTTTCAATAATAGTTTCCGAATTCCTTACTAACGTGCAAGCATATTCGAAAGCTGACAATCGATTTTAGAACATGACGATGTTACATACTAAATTAGCGCACAGACTGTGTTATTTTTTGTTTGGATTTACATTTTCCTTGATGTTTTGGCATATTTTAGTATTTCAGTAGCTTCACTAGTTTCATTTGAGACACATCAACAACCTAGTTAAAAATGCAGCCATCAGTTTTGTTGTACAACTAAGAATATTTTGTTTAAAATATGGAATAATGACGTTATGGGATTAGGTTTCCTAAACATAGCTTGTAGGTAACATATATTTAGTTTGGGAAACTTTTAATTACTGATGTGTTCCGTACGTCTAGACTATTTCGTAATGACAAAATATTAATTGTATAGTTTCAGAAAGTTTCGAATCCTTTGAATATCCTAATTGTATAAAACACTATTAAGTTAAATTTAATAAAATGTTCAAACAAAATAATGTATCTATGTTCTTCGCGCAGTTGAGGTTGGGTGAAAAAACTAGAAAAACTAAAACCTCTGTTTCTTTCAGTTTAGTTAAAACTCTGTAAACATTGTAATGCTCACTACACTAGGTTGCCTCAAACCACGTAAACAATTATTTACCCAAAATAATAGCTCAGACCGGAAACTATTTTGAAAAATGTCAAAAATATGCGTACGAAATTTACTTAAATTTCATTGATAAATTTTTAAGATATGTTTTTTAAATACTGAATAGCACATTAAGATGTTTTTTAAGTTTTGGAACTTTGCGTTTAGGCAATAATACTTGCTGTTTTAGAAGTTTAATAGTAAACAACTGGCACAGAATAGTTAATGATATCTTGAAAGTGTTCTTCAAATATATGCATCTACCAATACTACTTGTATATTGTAGAAGTATGCAGAATATGCTAGTTAAGGTAAGTAAAAAATTACAAAGGTTTGCAACTCATTATGAACTTCCTTCAAAACATTAAATTATTTATGTATTTTGTTTATTATTTGTTTTGGAACAATTTTTTTGTTCGTCTGTTTTGCATTTAAACCTTAATATAACACCTTATTTTTTCTATGATGTACACTTCGGTGCGGGTGACGATACGACATATTTTGTTGTAAGCATGAAACACTTAGTTGGCACATTCAAGGCTGAGCAATCTTTCTTATTTGGAACCTGGGTTTTGAACAGTATTCGATCGCTGCCTACCAGCCACGCAGATTATAAACGGAAAATAATATTAAATAAATTTTCAAATAATAACTGAACGATTTTAATTATACTTATTTAGTGGACATGTCATTAAGTATCTTGTTTTGTTAAGATATGTAAGCATTAAATTATATGAATTGATCATATTCCTGTAAAAATAATTAAATGCTCTGTACACAATATCAAAACTCTTCTTATCTACATATTTAACAAATGTTTAATAAATGAAGTTTTCCCGGATCGCCTAAAAGTCTCTAAAATTATTCCTCTCCATAAAAAAGGCAACGTAACTGAAGTAATAAATTACCGGCCTACTTCTCTACTACCTGTTTTCTCTACAGTATTGGAGAAAATTATTTATAATGAATTAATGATATTTTTGAAAGACAACAATATTTTATCAAGTACACAATTTGGCTTTCAAAAAAGCAAATCAACTCAACAGGCTTTACATCAACTTATAAGCGGAGCTTATGGAGGGACTGAACAATGGGTACTTTGTTGCAAGTATCGTTGCTGATCTCTCCAAAGCTTTTGATTGTGTAGACCAGTGATGGCCAACTTCAATAACTTCGGGGGCCACAGATTACTTTAAAACACACTTGGGGGCCAAACCACAAATTAACTTAATTTTTTCACAATTTTAAATAATTTCAACAAGAAACAAGTTTTATATATTCTGTTAAAATTTACTTATGAACCATATTCCAACATGCTAAAAAGCAAAATATAAATTTAAAAGTTAAACTGTTTCCATTTTAAAATATAAACCTTGTTAGAATAAAAAAACAGAATCTTTTTACAAATACACTTATTATTTTTGAGTTCTCAGTGAGAGCACTGTGGCTTTTGGACACTGTTCACCAACGACTTAAAATCCACCTGTATTTTTGATGTTGCCACACGAAGCAAATGTGATAATACCACGTCGGAAAGCCTATTCCTGGTGTTCGATTTGACTTGCTTCATTGCTGAAAAAGCAGCTTCGCAAATTTATGTGCTCGCGAAAATTGAACACAGTTTCAGGGCCCAATTCCTTAACAAAGGAAAACGTTCATGCGAAAGCAGTTTCCAAAACTCTATTCCAGCTGCTGTGGACGTATTTACAGAGGCGTCACACTGGAGTTCACAGAGTTCTAGCTGCAACTCTCTTGGCTGACACTGAATGTTGCACTTCAGAGCATTGTTAAAAAGTTCCATACTAGGACGAAATGTTTCAAAATCTTGAAATCTCCTGTCGAATTCTGAAGCCAGTTGGTTAATATTGTCCACAAACTGCACGAAAGTAACACTTTCTTGGTCATCTGAGAGCTTCTTACAGCTTGAAAAGTGAAAGAGGCCATTTTGTTCCAGAGCAGACTTAAATACTTCAAGTTTTTTTCGAAATCCATCAACAAAACCCATCATTTCGAAAACAGCCTGGTTTCTTCCCTGCAACTGCAAATTCAAAATATTCAGATGTTGGGTGATATCTGTAAGAAATGCTAAATTTTTCAAGAAATCATTACTCTTCAGTGCTTCCTGGAGGTCTGTTGAATGTGGAACATTGTCATGCAAAAAGGAAAGTATTTCATCCCGCAGTTCAAAAAATCTGACTAGGCACTTTCCTCGACTAAGC
>PNEQ01070310.1:0-75892 GCA_003012365.1 Medauroidea extradentata
TTTGTGTCCTTAAAAATTTGTCAACAAGTCACTAATAAATTTTTTTCTTTTCAATTTGTGAATAAATCTTAATGTAGTATTTTTTACTGAAATCTACATAATCCAATAGCTATGTGGTAAAATTTTGAAGCAGGTATGTACTTAGGTCACAGATCTGCAAATTTTTTACTTGACAGTCTGTTGTTGCTAGATACATCAGACATTACACTCATGGGGATTTGCACCAACTTTAACAATTTTTTTCTCAAAAACTACTTGGCCCAGGGAGGAAAAATTTGGTACAGTTTCATAACATGATATTATTAGCAAGTACAAAAAGTTTCATTAAAATCTGAGATGGTGGGTGTCATGGCCTGGTTGAACTGAAATGGAATGACCCCATCCTGATTTTCAATAATTGCCTCAACCTACTACTCGACCACGACAACTAGTCCCGCGGGAAAAATGCGAACTGCCGCTGTGTTGTCCTTGACGACCGCTCGCAACTGGTGTGGCGCACCTCAGCACCGGCCATAATACTGTGGCACAAGCAGCTGGCTCGGTTTTCGCTGCGCTACGTCTCCACTGACCGTGTGCCATGAACTCATGTCAGGCACAGTACATTTCCCCTCCCTGTGACGTGTCTACCTACTGCTAGCGCCACACTTCTTCCCCTCACGGAAGGTCTAGTAGCCGCGGTCGAGTAGTATGTACATCGATGCTCCAACCACTGATGGATCCACTGGTGAATTTTCAAAAACGTGGCACGGTTTAAACCTTTGAATATGCATTTGATTGTACTAGTATATTATAAACATGACTTGTCTGACATCTTTGTGCAAAAATTTACACAAAAATATCCAAGGATGCAATAAACTGGACATGATAACACACATGCCACTGCTTGAACTCACAGGTAGGGCTGATATGCCCCCTACAATGTCCCCTTTACCCACAGGCATAAGCCACTCACCCTTCTCGGCTTCTTAAGATCTAGGTCTGAACTGACGAAATACACACTACTTAATGAAGGAAACAAGGACAAGACTCACTGCACTGAAATCGGTACCGCCCATCAATATTGTTAGTGGTGTTAAAGTTTTTGCAAGGAACACAATCTGCTTTACTAAGTTCGTGCCGTAGCATTTTATGGTCTTCTAAACAGTACGTGTTTCTATACGCACACCATTTCTTTAAGTATCATACACATTAAAGCCCTAAATAAAATTATGAAACATCACTTACACGTCTTGATTTTGCCATTGTTATAAATCTCCTCATGAATAGGAAGTCTTCAGCACAAATGTACTAATCACGTCATGCCCAGACAGTACCAATCATATCGAAGTTCGTGGCTATCAGCATGGCTATCAGTAATATCAAAGTTCGTTGCAAAGTACAAGCGCGTGTCTGCAAAAACTGCAAGGACGTCAGTCGTCAACTCATAGGTCATAGCGCAACAAATATGCTCGCAGTCGCAGAACTTGCAAGAAATTGGGCGAAGGTCGCTTTCGAATGTTAAAATTAGCTCGAAGTAATGTCGTGTATATTACGGTAGTAAACAGGTAAACTTAAATCATTTCGTGAATTTTACTCGTAGATTTTAAACACCCGCGTAAGATTTCTATTTTCGTTTGTATTTTATTCTGTTCTGTCACTGAGGTATGTCAATGTCAAGGTAAATGTGGCACTTGTGTTTTTGTCTTTGCGCTATTTTTGATCGAAAAACAAGATAAATCAATCGATAGTACGCGCTTATGAAAACATAATAGGTGTAATCCAACTAGGTAGTGTTGGCCACGTGACTGGATCTACTCAGTCGTTTGTTTCTTAAGAGCCTGTGTCACACAACTTTAAACAATGTCGTGCAGACAGTCCGGACTTGAACGATCGCATCGACACAATGCCATGCAAGTCATTTCTGTTTGAATAATGCAGGAGTTAAAGCATTAACAGACAGTTCTATTTTATAACTTGTCTGAAATTAAGATAATTTTTATGATAAAAATTGCGTTGAAAAACAATGATTTACGACTATTTTAGTGTGAATTTTCCCATAAGTTGAGTACTCCAAAGTAAACATTTTTTTATGCGGAGGTAGAGTCATTATTAACCAGAAACTTTGTCGCTTTGTCCCCCATTATTACAGCGGCAAATTTCGAGTAATCTTTCAAGTGCGAAGACGCTGCACACTTGCTGCAAGCTGGCACAATGGTCGGGCGTAGTTGTTAGCCAGACAGCAAACGCGGAAGGAAGGCAGGGAAATGACGATGAGTCGTTTTACATGATCTTGGCAGCCGGACAAGAGTAGAAAGAGTAAGATAACCAAGAGATAAGCACTCCTGCTGTGAGCATTTCTGAGTGTAAATCGAAATGATCCAAACAGTTTATTTATTTTATTTTATAACGTACAAATTCAGCCTCAGCTTGGTTTACAATTGGTACGTAGCTAGAAACTAAGTATTAACATTACTGAACAAATATTAATTATGAATATTACAATATTGTGAAAAAAAAATTTTGCATCTAACTTATAATTGTAAGATCCCTAGTGGTGGCTCAGCGCAAGCGCGTGGACCTGTCACCTAGTGGACTGGGGTTCGATCACCATCGGGGTCACCCGGATTTTCTAATGTGGCTTTTGTGCTGGACGAAGCCGCTGCCTGGTGGGTTTTCTCGGGGTTCTCCCATTTCCCTCATCCTTTCGTTCTCTATCAGCATTTCATGCATCGTCACTCATTCGTCCAGCTGGCCTCTAGCGACAGGAATGTTTCTCAGGTAGAACAGCCGGCTAATACTGGAGTGTGCCTCCTCACATCGCATTGCAGACCCTGCCTCAGGCAGGAACTGTAAATTGTATTATTTTTTTTATTTTTCTTGTGTGCTAGGCACAGTTCCAGTATAATAAATTATTCTAAAACATCAACTCGAAGTTGTATGTGTTTGATAAACAGAATGTTATTTATAAAGAAAATAATATTAAATTGTTATATCATTACTGGTCTTGCATATCCACGGCCTAATAAACTGTGTAAATAATATTTTCTTGATTATTACACATTGTACTGCATTGTAACAAATACTTGCACACATTCACGAAGCGTTACACGTACGCATGTATACATATATTACGAATGAACACTTATAAAATGACTAGCCTAAATTGGTCAAGTTAATGGAATTACAACCTACAGCTTTTCAATAAAACCCGCATCATAGGACACACACACACACAATGTGATAAATTCTATTGTTATGAAATATCTAAAGTATTAATACATAACGAAATTAAATTTTGTATCAAAAATGTGGGCACTTGAAATTAATGAATAAGAAATTTACATATCAAAACAGCTGCAAGCGGGTGGGTTGTATAATTCTATACGGTTACTTCTTCGCGCATTTGAGCAATCATACTTTTCAATCTTATCGCACTCGTCTTACATAACGCAGCTATCCCTTTCCAGCAATGACGTGTGAAGGATACTCTCTCTCTCCCCCTTGTCTTGCTGTATGTTTGCCTCCCTGCACAAACTACTTTACTCCACCTCTTCCTTATCTGAATATTCGCTCTTTACGCACACATCCATCCACTGCCACGATTTTATCGGGTAGGTGACATGGCCTCTTAACGAGCGGACATACATTCGAATAGTAACATCTTGGCGGCCTTTTAAAAAAAATACATGGCAAAACCAGCAGAAGTGGTGATTTCAGACTCCGATGTGATCGACTTGTGTTATTAAAACACTTTGAACACTGCATAATATAATTTTGTACTGGTACAATACACACATTAGCATTAAAATTGCATATTTTATTTATTACTTCACCCGCTTATCTCAAAACTTTCGAACATTGCATTCAATGAAATGGGGTTTGTCATTTTGTTGGACATATCATTTATGCTGTTAAATACAGCAAAGACAGAATTAATATAAATTACAAACACTATTACAATAGTATATACAATATATACAGAAAGAAAGAGTAAGAGGGGGAAAAACTTAGTTTGAATACAAGGAATAACTTGAAGGTACGTACATAATGGCAACCCTGAAATATTTCCTAAGGGTATATATCAAGAGTAGCTACTCATCGCGTAGGGACTAAACTATTGGTTTTACAGGGGGCCGATTAAATATCACCACTTGCGTTTTGCACAGAAGCAGCGCAACTGAGGTTAATTCTATTACAGGTTAGAAAGATCAATGTTATAAGTTTGGCACAGGGAAAATTTCTGCCACTTGAGCGCTGGTATCGCTTATGCACCAAACTGACCAATCACAGAGCTTTCCTGAATTTTAAGTTTCATTAAGTTGACAATTTAAAAGGCGAAATAGGTTTATTTTCACTTGAAAATTAAATTAAATGACAAATATAATTTCCAAGTTCATTTAATTTTAATACGGTTTCGTATTTATCTGGTCTCTTAGCGATCGAAGCGAAACTAGTGGCAGAAATTTTCCCTGTGCCAAGCTGTCCCATAAGAAAACGTATTTTATTTCTAACCTGTAGTAGAATTAACCTTAGCGCAACGCAAGTAAATCTGCTCTGCACCTGCACCTCGAGACGTAGTTGGAATTAAATATACTCGAAAACGCAAGGCTCGGCGCGACTGCCTCCCCTCTACAATTTACACAAGCCAATCAGAAAATTTGTAACATCTTTCTCACTGCCACGTAGACGACAAAAACTGTCTGCACACCCGTGTGTTTACATGCAGATATAGTTTCCATGTAGCAGTGAACATTTCTCGCACTAAAAATATTGTTTTAGTAATATTGTTACGGGGTTTTTTGTAAGTTAGTTTGCCTTTGTGGATTTTCGGTTTTTTTTTCTTTTTTTTTTTCGGAGGTTTTGCTTTTTTATTCGGACTTATAAACTTTTCAATGTCGTGTTGGTGTTTTAATTCTGCTTTCATTTGAACTTAATAATTGTTATACCGGGTAAGGTTTTATGTTAGTTGGCTTTCGTGAGAGAGGCAGGCAGCACATGTCGTCTCTGCTAAGAGGTGAGCTAGGCTCACGTAGCGTGCGCCAGTGAAGTGCAGGATGAGGCCGTATTCGTTATCGGAGGCTGTAGCAATAACAAGGTGTGGGACGCTGAGACTGCATCCGGAGTTAGTTATCGTGCGGCGAGTACGTGACCGACGGGCTTGGTGCCAGAGGAGAGCGCTGACGTTAGGGGCCGATAGGATATCTGAACGGGCGTGAAAACGACGAGTTAGGCCTTACCGCGGGGAACGGGGAAGAGTTTCCCAGGTACGGAGTGCTGAATGTCTGCAGACGGTGCATGTACCCTGCACTTGGGTGGGGTAAGATAGAGACGAATGAGGTTTGAGTACGAAGGTAGCATAGGCGGGGCTTGCCAGTGGAGTGAAGTTATGGGCAAATAAGCGTGGTAGACAAAGGTAGCATAGGCGGGGCTTGAAGGCGGAGATGCCCGAATTAGGAGACATAATCGGGAGTTGTCGAGGTGGACGCGATGAGCGAACGACGTGTTGAGGTTGTTGTGTGTTGATCGGAGAGCGCGACGGACGTGTTTTGGAGAGTGATGGGTACGACGCGCGACTGACTTGTTGGTAGAGTTGTGTGGTGATCGGAGAGCGCAACGGATGTGTTTTGGAGGGTGATGGCAGCGATGCGTGACGGACGTGTTGGTAGAGTTGTGTGGTGATCGGAGAGTGCGACGGACGTGTTTTGGAGAGTGATGGCGGCGACGCGCGACGGACCACGGACGTGTTGGTAGAGTTGTTTGTTGATTGGAGAGCGCGACGGACGTGTTGTGTGGTGTGATGGCGGCGACGAGTGACGGACGTGTTGACTTGTGTGTTGAGTCCTCACGGAAGGCGGACGGGTCGGTGTTTCTCGTTTCCTGTGAAGAGGCTGCCGGAGGGGCCTGTGAAGACCGCTATGCCTAGTTCTACAGGATGAGTATAGTCATGCAGGGAATAAGTCCCTTATTATGATTGTTTTAATTTATTTTCGTTAATGTAGTTTATGAACCTTACACCCATGCACCCCTGACGTATAGGCTATTGTAATGATAATCGTATTTTAACGTAATTTTGTCTCAGGATTAAAAATGGATTTTTGTTGAGACTTGATGGAACAGGTGAAGTCCTTTTATAAAGTCGGGAAGCCTCAGTACCAACGAGTCATACGCATTTGCAGTATTAAGAGTATAGAGTATGTAATTGAAGTTCAGACACCGGTGAGATATTTAAAGATAAGGTGAATGTTGTTATTAATCTCTTGATAAGTTAGTATTTGGTGAATTTGATGAGGTAAACGGCCAGAGTTGAGCCTTATGTTGTGATTAGGACCAGTCTCTTGTTTTGTCGTTATAAGACTGGATAAAGACCTTTCGCAGATGGACACTGGGCGTTAAAGAGATAAACCTTCATTGTGTATCTGAGATTTTGTTGTGAAATTCTAATTCGTTTATTAAATGGAAATTTGCGAACCAAATAGGGTTATCGGCTTCTTGTTTACAAAGTCTAAGTTAAGTTCCCCCATATTTTTATTCATGATAATGTTAAATAACTGTACTAGTATGGAGTCAGCCTGAGAGTCACGTAACTTAAATAATTATCTATCTTATTATTGTTTTTTTTATATCTTTTCTTTTCATTGTACTACCGCTGCTTCCTAAAAGATCCTTAGTATCCTCATGCATTGCCAAGGCGAGTTATAGTAGCTCTACCATAAGTTTTAGAGAGATGGAAACACATAGTAATTAGCTTGTTGCTGTCGTCGAGGGTACAGATAAGAGAATGAGGTAAGTAACCCTCCCCGAGCATGGCATCCTGGCCCGCCATGCATGTGTTATTGGAGATGGTGTTAGTTTATAATTGGCCAGGTGGTGGAGAACCCCCTTGTGAAGGAATTACGTGGTGTCGTCCATCTGTTCTTCCATGGAGTTTATAATTATAAGTACAGCCTACCCATGGTCTCCCCGAGATTGATCATTTCCCCCGGCGACCCTTAACAATATTTTTCGTAACCTCAAATTGTGAAGTTTTCTCGTGCTTATACAAGGATATAAGAAGTGCAGTTTCATATCAAGTTATGAAAGAAAATTGTCACGATAGTTTTCATTATAAAAGTACATGTTCTTAAATTTGAAAAATTAATTTCTATAATGTTGTGGTTTCAGTGTACTTAATGCGCGTGTTCAATTTTATTGAATGAGATTGTTCGTGAATAATTTAATTAGTACTATATTTATGGAGAGTAGCAATTTTGTAACATGATTGGAACACATCAAAGTGGTTTTCGTCTGTAACCAGTTTTTACATACTTTATGATGCTAATGGAAAATAAAGTACCTAAAGTAATAGACGTGTGACGCGATTAGATCAAAAATTATGTATACATTTTATATTTGTACTGGTATTAATTAGAGTGACCAAGTTTTGAAATTCATGTAAGTTATTATCTTGTGTGGCATGGTATTTCTGAGTGTAGGCCTATTACCTAGGTGGGCTATACATGTGACATTCGTCTTTCAGCGAGTCGTAAATTATCAAATCGTGATACATTGATTATTTCTAAATAATACATTGCAGGGCGTGATATGTGTAGACAGCAAGTCTCACAAAAGACTTAAAACTAAAATGATAACACTCCCGTTGTATGAAATTAAGAGAATCCCAACTGCATCACTCTTAAATATAAAGCACGTGTAATGTGGAAACAAGTCGGCGAGATAGACGTGATGTTGAAACCATCCATACAAGCAAGGAAAATAGAGAGGTAATGTCACTGTTCCAAGCAATTAGCCAAACAGGTACTTGCAAAACATATTCGCTATTTATTTATATTATCATTTGCATAAAAGTTTTAAGTAATGTTTTTAAAGGTACAAGTAACCTCATCAACAAACCAACTCTATTTTCTCGTCGTGTGTCACGGAAAAATGTCCTCAAAATATGTTCCGCGGAAAGGATAATAAATCATTGCCCACATTTAATTGATTGTTTAGTAAAAAAACATTTTAGTTTCGTACTTCTACTGTACTTCGTAATTATTAAAAGCTGAAATGTGTAAGCGAAAAAGTAAAGAACTAAAGTTCATAGAACACTGGATACAGTAAAGATAACCAACTTTTATGTTAATTCACTTTCACACACGCGAAAATTGTCCAATGCGCATGCGCGAGGGGCGCAGATATACTTGCGTCGAGCCATTTTTCTAGTCGCAGATTTTCAGGCACTTTGCGCTACGGTCGTAGAAGAACAGGTCTGGACACTCGCCTATCTAACAATGTTTTTTGCTTGATCCCCTTGTTGTTTGGCTGTAGTTCGCCAAGTTACCGAGATTGTTGTACTTTTTGGCGCTGTTTCCCGGGCAGTCGGACTCAAACTTCGTCAACTTTTTTTCCATTGTTAAATTTATAAAGTAAATAAATATTGCTGGAGCCTTTTCTTAAATTTGTGAGTGAAGAAAGTGTTTCATAAATTAATAAAAAAATACGTTATGATAAATTGTTTATCTTAGTGGAAAGGAAGAGGGCGGAGTTTAGTCCGACCGCCGTAACATCAGCTCCAATAAAATACAATATTCTCGGTAACTTGGTTAACTACCACCAAACAACAAGGGGGTCAAATATCCAGACCGTGCTTTACGCCATCACGTGACCACTTGCACCTGCATATTTGTATATTTTAAACCAAAGCAACGCAGCACAGGTGCAAATTTTTGCTGCACATCTCAAAAGCGATATTTAATCGGCCCCCAGGTAAAGTTTCTTAATAAAAAAATGTTTCTACAGTGACGAAAATGTGTCGTACGTAAAGAAAATTGTAGTTTACTTACTTTGAAATTTTCTGTTTTTCGTCCAAATTCTAAGTCTGACTCCCGTGTTTTACGTCTTTGCCATGATGCATGTTTATGTGGAACAAGCGCTCCTAGGGTAATCTTTTACTACAATAATGTATGTTGTTCAGTGTACATTATATAATTTGCCCAGCTTCTATTCCAAATTGAACACGTTAAATACATTTTATAATGAGCATTAAAGTCGTGTAACATCGGTTCAACATGCATACAATGTGAATTTAATGCGTATTTACTAGTGCATTAGTGCAATACGCTAAAAATACTAATTTACTTTGCAGTAACTATTTTTGGCGCCTTAAATTGGTGGTAGAACGAGTTTAAACTGTTTGTGTTATTATGTATAAACTATTTTTATTCTTATTCGTAACATTTTGTGTACTTTTAAACATTTTCCAAGCTGTGTACATTCCCCTATATAATGTAATGCATGTGTATTTATTCAGGCAGCTATTTAAATCAGTTATATTAAACTGAAATTAATTACAAATAGTACATTTCGGCTATTTATTACAGTTATTAGACGTTTGTTCGGGTGCCCCGAGATTTCTGTCACTTCTGCGATTTTCCTGCTCTTTCCTTGCGATTTTTCAATTTGAGCATTCGTCTGGCCGGAAGTGTTTTTTTGGTAGGCTGTTCGGGCGTCGATTGCACTGCGACGCAGAAAGTGCAAGCCCTTTCTGCCCTTGCCGTTGACGAAGCGCAGAGAGCGCAGTAAGATTTTAGGACAGCAAAAGGAAGCGAAATTGGAATATCTGTTTATAGGCCGTTCGGAATAAAGTGAACACTAAATATTTAACCTTTGAAAAATATCACTAGCTGTTACTACATATAATTCAATATTACCGATAGTCACCTTACTGCTTGTATGGTTGGCAACGAAATAACACAACATAGTTCCGTGTTTATTCGTATTTAAATACAACAATACTGAAACAAAATCAACTGACAGCGATATAATTGTATTTTATATAATTAATAAACTTATTTTATTATCAAACTGTATAGGTACCTATCGACTGAAAATTTTATCTTACACGCGCAAACATAAAGTGACGTGTCCCAGGAGATTAGACTTTTCCCGTAGTTAGCCGTTACACGCGGAAAGATACGAATTGGCTGGAAATAGATCTTTAGCAGGGCTTTTTCGATTGCTCACTTTATTCCGAACTGCCTATACAAATGTGTTTGAAGATTGTAGCTTGGTTGAACGGTATTTTCGAAATATGTTTGGTTATCTTACGAGAAACGTGGGAAATAAATGATGCTAATAATACTGTATGTATTTTTTGTAGACTATCAGAAATAAAAATCCAGTACGATTTCGGTAATTCAGCTCTTTTGGTAAAAGCTGTGTTAACCCCAAGTAGATTTTACATTTTAGAGTATGATGAGCTAAAATCTCGGGAATATACGGGGCTTATTCATAGTCGTTAGTTTAGATAATCGGTCGGCCGATGAGTCTTCGTAAATTCAAATCACTAGAATATACTGATGCACATTTTTCTTGGTGATATTAAACAGAGTGATACTGTACGTAGCACCTTAATCCTGTATGTCGTATAGGAAATTGAAGTGTTGCATGATCAGTGAAACTCTTCAACAACACGTTTTTTAAGACTCGACATTCAAATACTAACTCCACAACACGTTTTTTAAGACTTGACATTCAAACACTAACTCCGTAGTATATATGAAATGAATTTTTTTTGTAAAGCGCCGTGATATATACGGCCTAACATACATATACGCCCAAATTAATAAATTAAAATTTCTAGGTAGCGACCTGATTCTGAAGAAAATTTAATGTTTATTCATTATTTACTTATTTAATCATCAGCCGATTAATATTTTGCAGAAGAAATTCTTCAGCGCCTAAAAATGCCATACTCAAGAAAATTTCTTCTCAAAATAACAATCAACTGTTTTTTTCCTAACCTACCCTAACTACTATGTTATGTGTGAGGCCCGGGGAAGGAGCGGGACTAAGTGCGTCGCAGGGCTGAGCCCCATAAGCCTACTAGGGGGAAGTTTCATGCAGAGGAGGCATGCATCGCGGCAAAGAGCGATTGGGCAGATCTGGCCGCAATTGGGGCCATGTCTACCTCTTTAAGTGTACCTATAGCTAAGTCATAATCTAAGAAGAGAGAGGGAAAAACCGGCTATCAGCTGTTTGACAAACAACGCACTTAGTATATTTTGGCGTTCGACTGGAGCAAGAAAATGGCATTGCCATTTCTGCTCTTTACAATTCTCAACCTGATCTCGATGGCAGAAATCTCAGGTCGCCCGAACAAACCTTAGGTTTGTTCGGGCGCCCTACTACCTCTGAGATTTTCCTTCTCTTTTCTTGCTCTTTCATTTCGGGCGTTCGATTCACCGGAAGTGTTTTTTTTTTTTTTGGTAGGGTGTTCGGGCGTCGAGAGCAGAGAAATTTGCGTCAAATTTGAATTGATTGTTTATTTTGTCAGAGACACTTCAATATTTTTGTTGCGTTGCGATGACAATACTTCTACAGATAAAAATATTACTTTCGTTGCTGTAGGCGAGTGATGAAATAAAATATTCAGTGTAATAAATCAGTCATTATATAATAAAATTAACCTCGAAATGCCTTAAAAACCAATGACTTGGGCAATAACATACATTGGTTTTTGTACTCGGACAAAATCATAAATTTTGAATAGGCCTATATAAACCTGCATAAATGAATATCTGTTAAACTATTACTGCTGTATAACAGTCACTTGGAAGAAATTTCGTTTTATATATGCAGATATGAGTAATAAATGCCTGGTAGGTAGTGTTTTATATAATTTAGTTCTCACAAAAAATAACATGAAACATCAAAGATAAAAGTTATGTTAGAAGCTCCAAAACTTTTTAATATAGTTACATTTGTACAATTTAGGGGATAGATAAGATAATCTTATTATTTACTTAAAATTTAAAGTTTTAATGGCTTTTGACCCATTCTATGATGACTTCACTGCATTGACCTAACTAGGCTGGATTCCACCTGCAGAAATAACTCTTATTTAGCGCCCATTGGTCTACTCACTCTCTTCCTTTTAAAAGAAAAAAAAAATCTAGCAACCATATAATATCATTTTCAAAAAAGTAGAAAGTTTGCGATCAGCTGATATGAAGTAAACAAAGGTCTTGATAGTTCCGCAAGTCGCGACTTTAAGGCGTTCGATTGGAAGCAGTAAAGAGCACTGTGATTTCTACTCTTTCCTGCTTTTTTTCTGCTACCAGAAAATCTCAACTTGCTCTCGAGCGCAGAAATCTCAGGGTGCCCGAACAAACCTATTGCACGTGTATTTACCCTACAATTTCCGTTTTCGTCATAGCCCCCCCCCCCACCCCTCAATTCGAGTTTTTATTAAGTAGCATAGAGGAAGTATTTAAGAATAAAAATTACTTGAATTTTAAAAAATTACTGAAACTGAAAATAAAAATTTAAAAAGTTCAATAATTTTTTTAAAAATACAAATAATGTTTATTCTTTTATGAGCATGTCATTGTAGCCTGCAATGTCTTTATCCTCTGTGATTTTTTTGAGTTTGGTATATCAGTTGGTTTTAGTGTAGTCATTAAAACGGAAACGTGCAAAATATAACTTTAACAAGCCAGTACGCGAAAACTATGAGAGATAAAAAAAATTCATAAGAGCCCAATTTAGTAACATTTTGTGTCTAAAACAAGAAAAAAAATATCTGGTACAAATACAAAATAAAACAATGATGATGAAAATTGCAGTAGACCGTGCCCTTAACATGCACATTTCCTGATAGACTCAAGTGTGCGAAAATTATTCCTCTACATAAGAAACGTAAAAAAAAAAAAATAACATGAATAACTACAGGCCCATTGCTTCTGTATTCTCAAAATATTAGAAAAAATAATATATAATCAATTGATAGGATTTCTAAACAAAAATACATAATATAAATTCGCCCTGTCAGTTTGGGTTCTTAAAAATTAAGTGTACAGAACATGCACTTTATAATTTTGTCAGTAAAACTGCTGAAGCACTGGATAGTAAACTGTTTACAGCCAGCATTTTTGCTGATTTGTCTAAAGTCTTTGTGTCAATCATGGCATCTTATATAAATTGGACAAATACGGTATTAGAGGTACAGCTAACGAAATGTTCGGATCTTACTTTTCAAACAGAACTCATATAACCAACCTGCCTCAATACAACAGTAAAAACAAAAAAATTGATTATAGATCGAGCACCAAACATGTAACTATAGGAGTACCGCAAGTCTCTATTTTAGGACCTATATTATTTTTAATTTTTATAAATGACTTTCCTTCCTGGTTAACCACCGGTGATGCAGTCATGTTCGCTGATGATACATTTGTTATACTAACGAGCAAAGACCCACTCACACTACATCATGATATTCAGACAACTCTTAGTGAGATGGGAACATGGTTTTCTGAAAACAAGCCGTCACTAAATATCTCTAAATCTTTCCTCATAAACTTTTCATTTTCCCATTTTAAAAAACCATATGATAATATCCCAGTCACTATTAATAATGAAAGTCTACAGTCAACAAAGTAAAACTTCTAGGCCTTACCATTGACCAACAACTAAACTGGAAGGAACATACTGCAATTTTATGTGAAAAACTTAGCTCTTTATGTTTTGCTATGTATTCTATTAAGAATGTTTGCTCTAAAGTAGCTGTTTTATCTCTTTACTATGCTAATGTAGAATCTATTCTAAAATATGGTGTTATATTTTGGGAGATATCAACAAATTGGGGAAAAGTTTTTAAACTACAGAAAAAATTTATTCGCATAATAACTGGCACCAAAATTCCAAATTCATGCAAACCCCAATTTAAAAGTTTGAAAATACTCACAATACCATCCCTTTTTATATACCAAACCATTATATTTGCAGTAAACAATTTTAAATACTCAAGAAATGAAGCCTTACATAAATATTACACAAGCCACTCAAAAATACACTGTCTATCAGTTAGAACCAAATACCTTGAAAAAAGTCCCTATGTTACTGGAATTAAACTTTTGAACAATTTACCCCTAAGACTACTAAAAATAAGTAAGCCGTGCCATCTCAAACTCTTTAAAAGACACCTGAAAGATTTCCTTGTCAGTAAGGCTTATTACAGTGTACAAGTATTCCTTCATGATACAACTAAAAAATAATTATAGTACATTACATTTATAAATGAATAGTGTTAATATGTTTTTGCTAATATCTTTCAAAATATGTATGTTGTATGTGTGTGTCTCTTTTTCCCTAATACTGTATGTTGTATATATCTAGTGCACTGGAAAAGTGTAAGCCTGTTCCCATGGCCTGTTAATTGCAAATGTGTTTGATGTTATTGTTGTTCTTGTGTTCTATATTGTGTGTATTATGTTAAGTATGTTGGCTATGACAACCAAATAATTATATTAGGCTAAATTTTTGAAGTGAATAGTAACCTTTCAATACATCTTTGCTACTATAAATTTTTTAACTTTTTTTTTTTATTTTTTTAATAAATTAATTTTTTATTGCTGTTGTGCATGTGTTGTATGTTCTAAGTATGTTGTATGCCTACCAAACTACATTTATGGTAAATTTCTAAATTGAAGACTATGTACTATGTCTTGTTACTAAATTCAACATGTGTTCTATACTGTTTTCATTTTTCACGTGTATATTAGTCTTGTGTTTTCTATTTGCTCAAAAGGTGGTGTAACAAATAGCTGTTTTCAAATGTGTTTAATGTTATTGTTGTACTTGTGTTGTATATTCTGAACGTTATGTATGTTGTGTTATGGTCAAAGTAATTTTTTGTAATTTACTCATGTATACTGTATGACAACTCCTTACCAGTTTGCACTGGGCTATATTGGAGGCTAATAAACTAAACTAAACTTTTGGCGGGCACTCTCAGCCCTTGCTCTCAGCTACTAGCGGGAGTGGGCGCCATTGCTCGGCAGTCTTGTATCAGGCGTGTAGGAGGTAGGCCACGTGTTCACGGCTCCTGGACTATCACAGTGTCTTGTATCATGTAGCTGCAAGAGTGATTTGATCTAGTTTCTCAGGAACCTTATTAACGTAACACTAATTTAATCGTCCAGGAGTAGAGCCACCTCCATCCCTGCAAGCTCTTGCACCCAGAGGTTTATCCTCCAACGTAACTTCACCATCGCGGAACCAGTGTTCGTGTTTACCGACATAAATTAACTATTGTACCTACTAACAATATACTTTTCTGTAGTTAAGGGGCCTCCATAATTGTGCTTCAAATGCCTTGCAGCGAGTTACGAATGTTCATTTTATGACGAAATAATTTAATACACATTATATTTGTATATCTACAGAAAAACACACACTTCAAACTATGTCACTATAGTTTCAAAAATTCGGCACATTTATTAAAAACATTATTTTCGGGCCCCTCAAAATGGCCAGAAATGTCTTTTACAGATTGCCGAATCTGAAAAAATAACAACCAGGTTAGAAAAACTCAACTATTGAAACAAGTAGACTTTGAACTATACTGGACCACGGCCGTAGAAGAACAGGTCTGGAAACTTGCCTGGAAACTTGACCTCCTTGTTGTTTTGCTGTAGTTCACCAAGTCACCCAGAATATTGTTTTTTATTGGCGTTCCAGTTAGGGCGGTCAGACTTACCGCCCACTTCCTTTGAATTTATCAAAACTTATTTATCAATTTACAAAATACTTCCTTCGCTCACAAATTTAAGAAAATGCTCCAGCAATCTTTATTTACTTTATAAATTTAACAATGTAAAAAAGAGTGAATATTGAATCCGACTGCCCTAATTGAAGCGCCAATAAAACACAATATTCTCGGCAACTTGGTGAACTGCAGTCAAACAAGGGGGTCAAGCAAAATACATTGGTAGATAGGTGAGTGTCCAGTCCTGTACTTCTACGACAGTGTCTCGTCCTATGTAGTTTCGCCCCCTTGGTTTGGCATGTGAAAAGAAAACTCTGGACCATCATTATAAAATTTTTATTCAGTTGGGAATATTTACATAAAAGTATCTTTTAGTACATCTAACATAATTAATCTTTATATTTATATACAAGCAGCATCATGAATTAATGTAAGGACTTAGTTGAATGCTTGGCTGGACCTGAGGTAACTTTATGTCCACAGGTTTAGGCTTAACCTCAAAGGGACAAGCTCGGGGCGAGCATCTAAGAATTACGTTAGCGTTGTGTTTGACGACGGAGGATGGTTGCCAGACCAACTTGGCACGAAGGCAGAGCCGCTGACGACTTCTAGCTAGGGCAAGTGCTCTCATAAAGTACCCCTGAGCGGTAAAAACGTACCATTAGCAAGATGACTGACCAGGTGCTCGAGGCTGTCTGCTTGCCACTCTTGCAATAGAAGTTTCTACTCTTGTGGCATAAAATTACTCTGTTACACAAACTTCTCGACCTACATAATCAATGCTTGTGTTAAACACAATACTTAATACACAAGAATATTTATATTAACATTAAACACATTTTTAAGCAATAACGAAAATGTAAATTATATATTTGTGTGTGTACCGTATTTCCCTCGACTGCTGATTAGTGCACTCGACAGAGTCAGTGCATGGAATTCGCACAACTGCTCAGGCACTCAGCCATATTTGTAAATAAACTCTGGTACAATGTTAACACAATTTGCAAGAAGTGTTTACACATGAAACTGCACTTGGATAAACGCTGGAACATAAGTAAATGTTGTTTACAAATAATGGCTGCAAAATGTAAATCATATATACCAACATATTACTCAGATGTAAAAATAAACGTCAGCACTGGATAGGCAAATGCTAGCTAGTGCTTTTAGGCGTTAATAGTTTATTGATAAAAAATAGGGTCGAACGTAATTTGTATTATAGCAACTACGGAGTGTGTCAACCTCAGCATTATGTCATCGCCTAGTTGCCAGAGTAGTTAACGTTGAATTCTATAGTGGGCAGTACAGTGTACGATACATTCTAACCATGCCCAACAATTGTTATTAAATTATTATAGGTTCCCATAAAGATGGGTGCCAAACTAATTGAACGAGTGAGATGAAGAAGGAAAAGATTCCACTTGGGCTAACTTTCTGGAAAACAGGAAAAACCGTTTTTGAAACTAAACTGCATGTTGAATGGGAAAACTTACAACTAAACATTTGTTTGTTAGGATTAAAGAAATTTGAACACTACCTGAAAAACACTGAAGTTATATGCAATCAGAGTTGAAGGAATGTTTTTCTTTTTAATCCTATTGAGTCGAGGGCATTCTGAAAGTCGAAAGAATAATTTACAGATATGTTTTCATAATACAAGTGCTGTTAAATACTAGAATAGTATGTTTTATGTTATAATACCTACACTGTACTAACCACATTCTTACAATGTCACAGGCTGTAAATTTGCAACACTGTAGACTAACAAGAGAAATACTATTGCAGACACACTCGTGGCAAATAGCTAATGATGCTATAACACCGGTGTAAGGTTTCATAGAATACTTTCTTTCTGTATCTCAATAAATGATGCTACATATAAAGTACGTAGAACTTGGCTGTACCAGTTCATTTTTGGTAAAATATGGAATGTTTCCCTTTATCATGTCACCCATTCAATTGGATTGTGGTGCATAGCAGAAAAGTGTGTCAATGTTAAGGCCGGTATAAAGGTAATGTTTTTGTGTAATTTGGCGAGGTTTGTTTCTTGTGACAGTTAAATGCTAAGCAACTAGGTATGTAAATTCAAAGGTACTTATAATTGTGTACACGCACTACAAACAAAATCCTTTGAAGGTCACAATGTTTTTCAACAAATAGTGTTTGGCTATTTATAAATACTTTGACACTATAATTTTCATTTGTACAATTATTAATTCCTTTTATCAGGTAAACATGTGTTGTTTTGAAAAATATTATAAACATAATGTGCTCCTTTGAATAAAATATTCTGCAAGTTTTTTAAATATACATTAAAATAATGGTGGATTCTGGGTGAAATGTGCAAAATTATACATCTACTCTTTAAAGGCGCTGCCCACCACCCACTTAAAACGTGTTGCAATGTGCATGTAGATAAATTTTTTAACTTTTTAACATAACTATTTCACATGTCAATGTACGAAAAGAAAACTCACTTCAAATGATGATGAAAGGGTAGTTTCATAGCATCACATCTATTATAAAAATTCATTTCAGAACCCCTCAAAATGGTTGAAAACCGCTTGCTCAACGAGTTTCAGCTGAAAAAACTACTAACAGATTTAGTGTCCAACTACTTTAGAAACATGCAGTGGTCTTTGCTTAAAACTTTTCATCACTAAAAATATAGGGTCACCACTGGAAGTGTCAGGCAAGTGATCTACTGCATGCAGTTTCAGGGTCTTGTGGTAGCTGTGATATCACACCAGATGAGCCGGTCAACATCGCCCATGGCACCATGCCTCACTCACACAAACACACAGCCAGTAGGCAGGCAACATAAAGCATGTGACATAAATTGTACTTGCATATAAATATGATCAAGAGATAATCTTTCTAATACATATTATATATATATTTGTGTTAATTATTTGTGTACAATTCACATGAAACATTGTTTATTTTGCAGCACACACGTCACACCACTGATTGTCCGCAAGTGCGGCTCAATGGTGTGCCATGCCTACAGAAACTATACCTCTCTCTCAGTAGGCTCTCCAGTCTAGACGTCGGCACCTTCCGCTACACCGCAAAATAATATTTTTGGAGAAATTTCGGGACAGTACCCAACTGTAAGTGAAGTTTTATTTTAAACACCTTAATCATTAAAAAGAAATAAAAATTGCTCCTGGAACAGAGTATAGTATTAACTTTCAGAAAACTCTACGTCAAAAAAAGATTGTAAACCTTAAAACTGTGACTGTAATGAGATTAAATACCAGTAACTCGGTTAACAGTGGTTCAAAGTAGTATGTGTTGGACCCAAGTAAAATATTTTTCTTTCGTATGGATTGAGAATGGCTGTATATTTTTAAAATACGTTGATGTAACACTAAGCGCATCTATATTCATGTATATTTTTTTTGTCTGTCATGTTTCAATTCACCATTTGCAGTTTTATATTTTGAGTTTGGCAGAAAAAGTTCATCTAAATTAATTTAATTAATGGTACAAATATTAGTATCATTATTACTATAAAAATGCCAAATTTTCTGTCCATTTAAGAAAAATGTGCTAGAAATAACCAGGCATTAACTATATTTATATATACACTTAAAGTCACATTTGATATGGAAACAATACCAATGACTCCATAGCAAAATATTTACATCTCTAAATATGTGGGACAGCACTGTAATTAACGTGAGGAGAAAATGAAAGAACACCAAAAATTAAACTCTGGAAACACACATCAGTTTATAAATATACAGCATCGTTTACAAAGGTGTGGTGTTCCAATTGAACACTTGGGAGTGCAAGCATTCCACAGTATTTTACATTCCATATGTGACATGATTATAAAACCTGCATTTTAGTAACTCTCAGTATATTTGAGAAGTCATTAATACAAGTGGTTTCTGTTCACAAGAAGGCACAACCTGTAAACAAGTCTCAGGGTGGAGAATGAGTAATACTAGCAATTCTCAGCTCGCACTCGCCAAAACGTCGCATACTTCCTGCACAGCAGGGAGTGTGTTTTTGTCGTTCTGTGAATTGTAGAGCCACTTCCCCACCTTATTTAAATTTATATAAATTATTTTTTTTTTCGTAATTCAATTTAAATAGTTAGTTCAACGCTGCATGCCTAATCCAGTATTGCTTCATCAGGTGTTCGGGATAATACAACAAGATTCAGTAACTTAGCAATTAGGGACATGAATAATTTAAATTCAGTTTTTAAATTTAAATATAAAATAATGTTGTGTATTTTCCTGTCTTGTTTGGTTCCAAACTGACAGTAGAATTTTAATTAAATTTGTTGGTATAACTTTTTATGTATTTTTCTTATAATTTTTTATTTTTACAGTTTTTAGTAGTTAAATTTTCTTGTTGAAGTGAGTAACTTCATGTGTTGCAATCTTCTCCAGGCTCTAGGATTCCTGGTGCCGATATGGTTGATCGCCTACTCCATGGAATTTCTCCATGATGTAGGTTATTGACTCACATGGGTCAACCGTTGCACGGGGTTGCTTAGGTATTGCGCCGCGAAAGTAGTTTCGCTAATGCTCACCTTTTGTCCCCAATTAAGATATTTGTATCTGTTTCTTTTTTATTTTAATGTAAAAACTGTAAATTCCATTTTTGGAACATTTTGTTGTTGTATGTTTAAATGTAATTTTGCAGTTTCTGGTAGAGTTGGATCTTGTTGTATCACTCCGCCAAGCGATACTTAACCTACCATGACTGTGCAGGATTTTACAGTTATTGGAGAGTGGCACGTATTGGGTAGGTGGGCGAGGTCGCCACGAGTGTGTTGGCGTGGCTAGCGGACCATTTAACGGAACTTTTTAGTTGAACAATGGCTATTTAACATTTGAATTTACAGAAGTTTTGAGGTATTGGGTCTTGCAGCAATGGAACAGGGAAGGAAATCCTAGTAGTGGTTAGCTAATATGATTTTATTTTTTTGTTTCTCTTCTGTCTTCGTCAATCAGATTATAAATAACTGGGTTGAACTTTAACCAAATAACACGGACAGCAAATAATAAAATCACGGCAGCTAACCTCCGCTCGAGAAGTTAACCAGTGTTGAAAAGGTAAACTGCAGTACCGTAGTTATATACGACCGGTGTAAAATATTGTGAAGTGTAACTAACAAATATAATGATTTATGAATTTAAGAGTCTCTCAGTAAAAGTTGACCCTGACTGATTGGGGAGGGAGGAGGGGGTGAAATTAAGCAATGTAGATAATCAAGCCATACACTGATCTTTGAAAGAACTATTCAATGGGTGTGCATGACGGATTTTGTTGCTTGGACACACTCCATTGCGAAATAAATGACTGTCAAAGAAAACTAAAAATTAATAGAAAAACATAAATAAGCAGAGTATGCTTTAGTCAACAGGATACATACTGTACACAACTTAATAAATTCCAAAAAATGGAATTGAGTCAAATAAAACAAGGAAAAATAGATAATGAAAGAAAATATAAAATAAACATGCTAACATACGACAACGATGAGACGAAACAAAAACACAGTAGAAATCGGACACGAACAGGAAAAAAAACAACTGTTATGAACCATGTAACCCTGGTTCTAACACAGCGCTCAGTAACCAGGCCACACGGCCAGGAATTCCAAAATATTAAACATGAGTTGCTGCAAACTGCAAGGCAGAACTCCCCACTCCAACAGCAATACGAGTTGCCACACAGGGCATGATAAAGGGGCATGTCACTCTACCTACGATGCCTCTCTGCCCCATATCGATGCCAGGGCCACTTCATTACCAAGATGCACCACGACGTCCAGATCTACGATGTGCCGATCGCAGTGAACGTTTCCTTACATCAACCTCTGCATCATTAACAAGGTGGGACTGTCATCGTCGTAACTAAATTGAGTGACTCATAAGTAATCATAAGTGAGTGATTATACATCTAACTATTCTTGCCTCCCTCCGTAAAGAACATTGTAAATGTAATGTGATAGTTTGTATATATTGTAAATTAAAGCCGTACCTGATATTTAGACTGCGAGTCACACTTATATTGTCAGATTCCCAAATTTTATAAATTATAATAAATTGTGCGTTTTACATAAATGACTCTACAATTACCAAACAACCAAAAGGAATATATCTTTCCGTAAACGTAACACAACGATAAGATGCAACAAAAGACAATAGATAACAGATGCAAACAGAAAAAAGACAACGATGAGACAAAAATAAAACACAGTTTTTTTCCAGGCTACAGAGCTGAGATTGTTTGTTCCAACAAGAAATCTGTAGCGGTAGAACACAACCAAATAAAAAAAGAACTCGCAACCAATGGTTACCCGGCAAACACCATCAAACAGCACATGAAACCTAACAACCGAAAAACCAGCAGGAACCCTAGTTATTCCGTGAGGCCTTTCTGAAAAAATAAGACGTCTGGGAAACAAATACAGACTTAAAACAGCATTCCGATCCAAATCTACTATTAATAGTATGGTTACCAGAGTGAAATCAGACACAGAAAAACTACAAACGCACAACTGCGTATATCAGATACCCTGCGAATGTGGCCATATGTACATTGGTGAAACTGACAGAGCTCTATCAACCCGAATCAAAGAACATAAAAACAACTGCAAGATAGGCGAAAACCAAAAATCTAGACTGGCCGAACATGCATGGGAAAATAACCACAAAATCTTTGGGAAGACACCACTTGCAGGAAACCGACAAAATTAAAAGAAAAATCAATGAATCAGCCTTTATTATTACGGTAGAACCTCGATTTAGCGAAATGCCTTGGGACATGAAAATGTTTACTCTAAATCAATGTTTCGTTAAATCCAACTTTATGTCCCCCCCGCACCCCTCCCAGAAAAAAAGTAAAATCTCGGGCATGTTTTGTTGGAAATGGAGGTAATTAATTTAAGAAAGTATGATAGCCCACAACAATAACATACCACAGTTACTATCAATAAATAAGCCGCAGCCATAAAAGAAAAACATTTGGCAAAAAACTATAAAAACACCAATGTAACACTTGTCGAGCGCGCACCAGGTGAGTTAGGCCATCCGCTCACGTGCATCAACACGTGAGAAATGATGATAAACACCACCTAGTTGTCTTTCTTTCAGTCTCTCTCTCGCTCCTCCAAAAAATTTGAGGAACTTTCCATTAAAAAAGCAATGAAAACTAAAGTAAAAGTTTGCGAGATAACGGTAAAATAATAAATATGCGCAGCAGCTGCAATTGTAACTTACAGGCCACCGTGGTCATAAAACAAACCGGTTGCTCTTCGCTAAAAAATATTTTGCACTCAAAACGTTTTTCAGCATCTGTGAAAAATATTATTTACGTTAATAAATTCATTGTAAAAAGTCTGCCTAAATAATATAATAACCTATTTCTTTTTATGTATGTGCTGGTTTTACTACGGTACGTGACAGAAAATAATCACGCTGGACACCCCTGCATTCTACCGGCAAAAAAATTAACTGGTAAAGCACGCTGCATGGCAATGCATTCTGACGGAGACGCGAAGTACTATCTGTGAATTAGTACCCGTGCTGTCCGCTGCCGTGCTGTGTGGACTGGGTATCTAGATGCTCGTTCACACCCCAGCCGTCAGGATGAGGATCTAGGCGCACATTTGTTACGCAACACAGCCTCACTCGCTCGGCCACGCACGCTCAGCTCTAAGTTGCTCCAGAGGCCAAAGTTTTTAATGAATTTTAACAATTTTTTTTTTTTTTTTTTTTTGTTTCTCAACGGATGGCTTAACACTACATACGAAGAAAAATGAATATATTGCTGCCAGTAAATTTATTTTTAATAGACTTTCACTACACTTTATATTTTATTTTATCAAAATTACTTACATATTTCATACATTTTTGGTTATATTTTGATAGTTCCTAAAAATACTTTCGTTAAATCGCTGTTTTCGTTATTCCCAAGTTCGTTAAATCGGCGCTTTATTGTAGTAATAGCAATATTTTCAGTCAACAGAGTTGTGGATCCCATTAAGAGAGAAACAACTTTACAGCACAAAACAAAAACAAACACTCAACCCACCACAACCAGAGCCAATCTACGCTGCGCAACCAATCGGAAGACAGCTCGTCTCCCATTGGCTGAGCAGGATAAGTGGGTTTACTCTATGTAAAACCATGGTTTTCCAGTCTCCTCATTGACAAGCTGGCTTTGTTCAACTTGTCGCCACCAGGGGGGCCCAACTGGCGAAAACAGGCTCGCTGAGCCGCCAATCTCATCTCACTTCACCAGCCACCTCATCTTTTCTAGTGTTCAGGCAACAGAACGCCAAGCCATACCCATCTTTATCCCGGCTTATAATTTAACTATGTTGATATTTTTATCCCTGCTGCGCCTGCCGCACAGCTTTTCCCAGCACCCTACCCTATTTGTGCTGATTTTTCTGTGCCCTTATTCTGACTCTTGCTTTCTTCAGGGGGAGGTCAAGGCCCCAATCACGGCCATGGCCTCCATTTTCAACCCTGCTATGCCGCTATGCACACTACCTTTTCCTTAGAGGAACTGCAACTTAGGTGCATGAGGCTATGCCTGAAGACAGATTGACTCCCCATCCATTGCATTAAAGGTACCGGTAACATAGTTGTTCCATAATCTCACACATGACGTATGTTTATAATTCTTTTTACACTGAAGCATGAAACAACAGTACACGGTCCAAACCTTTTGACTCTAGGATGACTACCAATTTTAATTTCTACACCCCAATTTTTTTTATTCACTAGACAAAGTCCAAGTTAATTTTAGGACTCCATAATGGACATTCAGGACACCATAAGGAAACTAAACTCTATGTTTTCATTCTCAGTGCACAACTGTCAGCAGATTTGGGTGTGAAGCATAATATTTCAAGGCCTGCACACATGGCGAGTTCCCAGGGCATCTACCTGTAAGACTTGCAGAGATGTTAAAATTGGTTTTAAAATTTGCTGGAGATTTTAACAGAGGTTGTCCACAGACATCTTGACAATTGTAGAGATACTGTAATGAAAAACTTGAACTCCACAAGCTACAAATGAATCTGCTTTGATATCTTAAGATTATAGGGTTGTTCGTGTGCCCTGATGTTTCACTTCAGTACAACCCCGATTTAACAAAATGCCACAGGACCTGAAAATGTTTACTCTAAATTAATGTTTCATTAAATCCAACTTTTTTTTTTTTGGGGGGGGGGGGAGGTAAAAAAGTATAAAGTAATCCTCTGCATGTTTCGTCGGAAACAGAGTGTGAAATGTTCAGCCACTTCCCCATCTTGGTTAAATCTTTAAAAGGTGTTTTTATTTTTGTATTTAAATTTATATTATGTAAATCTTTCTTAACAGGCTATATGCCATTTTCAGGGTGAGTCTGTCAGGTGTCCGGTATGATACAACAGAATTCAATAACCTAGTAATTGGGGACATGTTAATTTAAATTCATCTTTTCAAAATTTAAATATAAATATAGTCAAGGAATTTTAAAGTAAAGCCATTTGATTATTTTCCTGGCTTGTTTGGTTTCAAATTGACCACAGTAAAATTTTAATTATTTTTGTTGATATAACTTTTTCTTGTATTTTGACCAATTTTTGAGTTTTGGCAATTTTAGCATATTATTACATTTTCCCTGGTGAAGTGAGTAACTTCAGGTGTTGCAAGCTTCTACAGGCTGTAGGATTTCTGGCGCCGACGTTGTGGTTGATCGCTTGCTTCATGGAATTCTCTCCATGACGTAGGTTATTGACGCACGTAGGTCAGCCATCACAGGGGGTTGCTTAGGGTATTGCGCCGCGAAAGTAGTTCTGCTGTTACGCACCTTTTGTCCCCAATTATTATATTTGTGTGGATAAACAATTTTATTTCAATGTAAGACCTATAAACGGAAATTTCGGAATCGTTTGTTATGTGTTTAAGTGTAATTTTACTGGGTTTGTTGAATTTTGGATACTGTTGTATCACTCCGCCGTGGTGCGCTATTTGTTACCATGTCAGTTGCCATCAGAGAACAGTGGGGCCGGGCGCTGGCCCGAGGCGGACGCAAGTTAGTGGTAGAACTGTGTGCCGGGCGCTGGCCCGAGTCGGTTGTTGGTTGTGGAACAGTTTGTGCCGGGCGCTGGCCCGAGGCGGTGGTTAGTTGTAGCAAGTTTGTGCCGGGCGTTGGCCCGAGGCGGTGGTTAGTTGTAGCAAGTTGGGGCCGGGCGCTGGCCCAAGGAGGAGGTGAGTGAGAACAGTTTGAGGCCGGGCGCTGGCCCGAGGAGGTGAGTGAGAACGGTTTGTGCCGGGCGCTGGCCCGAGGCGGGCGTTAGTTGTAGGGCAGTTGGTACGAATAAGTGATCATTACCTTGTTTTTTTTATTGAACTCACGGTCAGACATGGTAACGCCGGACAGCTGACGTGTTTATTTGTGCTTGGTAAATAACCGCCCTTTGTGAACATCTGTCAAAGTTACAGTAATAAATCAACAGTTGACTGAGTAAATGAGTTGTTATTGGTGAAATCACGATGATTGGTTAACCCTGAAATTAAATCAAACTGAGCTATCCGGAGCACTTCATAACATAACCTCAACACCCACGCCGAGTGACTACAACAGCAAGAGAAAACACACAGCAGACGCAGAGGAAGCGTCACAAGAGGTAATTTTAAGAAAGTATGATAGCCCACAACAATAACATATTGCAGTTACCATCAACAGTTAAGCCGCGACCGTACAAGAAAAAAAATTTGGCGTAAAATACTTTAAGAACTGTCAGAGGAACACTCGCTGAGCGTGCACCCGTTGAGTTAGGGTGCCCACCCGCGCGATTCATCAACACGTAAGAAGTGATGATAAACACTGCTGAGTTGTCTTTCTTTCCGTCTCTCTCCCGTACTTCCAAAAAAATTTAAGAAATAAAAAACCTTTTGGAAAAAAAGCAATGAAAACTGAAATATAAGTTCACGAGATAATGGTATAAAAAATTAATAAATGCACGCAGCGGCGGCCATTGTAACTTACAGACTGCTGCGCTGCGCTTGTGAAACAAACTGGTTGCTTCTCGCTAAAAATAATTTGCAATCAAGCGTTTTTTAGAATCTGCAAAACGTAGTATTTACGTTAGTAAATTTATTGTAAAAATTCTGCATAAATAATAATAATATAATGAACGTATTTCTCTTTATATATACGCTGGTTTTATTACGGGATGCGACGGAAATTAATCACGCTGGACACTACTGCATTCTATCGGTAAAATAATCAGTAAAGCACACTGCATGGTAGCGGATTCTGACAGAGACGTGAAGCACTATTTGTGAATCAGCATCAGTGCTGTCCGCTGTTGCGCTGTGTGGCCTGGGTATCTAGATGCTCGTTAGCTCACCAGCTGCCAGGATGAGGATCTAGGCGCGGGTTTTTTACGCAACACAGAGTTGCTCACTCGGCCGCGCATACTCAACTCAAAGTCACTTCCGCGGCCAAAGTCTTTAACGAAATTTAACTTTTTTTTTTTTTTTTTTTAGTTTCCCGACGGATGTTTAGTTCTATCTATGAAGAAAACTGAATATACTGCTGCCAGTAAACATAATTTTAATTGACTTACACGCCACTTTATATTTTATTTTATCTAAGTTACTTAGTTATTTATACATTTTGGATAATTTTTTTATAGTTCCTAAAAATCCTTTCGTTAAATTGCTGTTTTTGTTGTTACAGAGTTCGTTAAATCTGGGCTCTACTGTACTTCTGAGATTTTCCTGCTCTTTTTCCATTTCGGGCATTCATTTCACCGGAAGTGTTTTTTTGGTAGGGTATTTGGGCATCAGGAGCACTGCTGTTTTTCTCAGAAAGAGCATGAACTTCCTGCTCTTGCTATAGAGGAAAAGCAGAAGAGCAGTGAGATTTATAGCAAAAGAAAAGCACGCCAAGTATGGTGATTTTTCTGTCAGGCGTGGCCTTTCCAAGTTTCTACAATTAATAAATAAATTGTATTGTATTGTATTGTGATGTAGTTGGCCATTTCCCCTGTTCCTAATTCTAACCCCCTCCCTTTTTTTTAATCATGTCTGCTCCACAGTAATTTTGATTTGGTTGCAGCACAATTTTGAGAGTGTTTTGTTTTGAGTCGCCCGGTTGAGTCTTAAGAACCTGGCCTATGGTAACTGAAAAGGTGATACGGGTGCAATGATGGTTTGTTTCTTTGGAGGAGACAGACAATTTTTTTTTTCCTTTTTTCTAAGCAATAATAAATAATTGTTAAATGCTCTGAAAGCATAAGGGGCACAAAACAAACGGCACCTGACAAAATTTGAACCAGGACAGAGGTTTTATATTAAATTATAACTTGTATGTTTATGTTATTACTATCTATTGTCCGATGGGCTGCGCCATTCTTATTTGTCTTTTACAAGAATAATAAGAGTGAGCAACTACCATTGCAATGTGAGCACTCATTATATTTTATGTAATCAAATCAATGGACTATTTGAATGTATTTAATTTTGGAATTATGAGGCATACTGTGTAGTTGTTATGGATGTGTTTTCTTGGTAATTTTACTCTGTAATTCAAACTAAGCATTATATTTAGTCACTAACTGAATACACCGGTAGGAGCGCTAGGCTGCAAGTTTGGGACTACGTCACGTGTCTCCGCCATTTTGGATGACGTAGTTCCGCTCCTGGAAGGATGTGATCCCTGGGGATGTGGAGGTGCGCTTCCTTAGCATTTTGGACAGCATGGCAAGTGGAAGGGTGTGATGGTCACGAGGCGTCATGTATCACCCAGCATCTGGCTTGTATATGGAATTTTCAAAGGCAGAACTTGCACATAGACAAGACAAGAACTAGTATTTCACCAGAGAGAAGTAGATTGACGTGGTTTCAAATAATTTGCCTGAATTTTGTTTTGTTCGCCAAGCCCATCGGATTTTGTTGTAAACATGTAGCGGAATGTAACTAATGTGATTGGTGAATAAACAGCAGTTTTCGTTTCAGATTAAATTCCTAGTTATTTGTTTAGTATTCACTGGTTGTGCAGTTAGCTTCTTATCGAACCGCCCATAAGCTGAGATGAAAGAGTTGCTCTACTCCTGAGAGTGTAGAGGAGTGGATGTCAAGGCTAGTGCTTGGAGGAGAAGCGGTAGTGGAACAGTGACCCACTACAGTATTTAAAATCAATTTTAATGTATTTCCATTATGCATGCTCTTAATTGAATTTTCAAAAAATTATACAGTATGATTATTTTCAAACTATTGGTAACACGTTGAACTTCTTCCTTCTATAATGGAAAAGTTTTTGTCCTAGACTCGTGACCAATCTGTTAATAAATAAATTTTTCTTTTTTCTAGTATTGTGTTTATGTACCATATTTTTTGCTAAAATATACAATTTACAAAATAATAATGACTAATGAGGCATCATTTTCATTTGAGGTTAGAGTAAGCTCTACTGTACGTAATTGTAATTACTGAAAAAGTAACACTTTTTTCAGGAAAAGTTTTGATACGCATTAATGTACAGTAGTGAAAAAATCGCGCAAATGTAAGAAAAATAAATTATATGGCCAAAGGTTCAAAGAAATTAAAATAAAACAATTGTGAATTTTCAGGTTTCTTCAGCGGTTGTTTTGTAAACGACGATCATGGCATTCAATTGGTTGCAAAAAAGAGCAGTGCGTTTTCTGCTCTTTCTTGCTATTTTTCTACTACTTGAAATTCTTAACCTGCTCTTAGGCACGGCTCGTGGATTTTGACAGAGGTAGGGCGGCATATGAGGAGGAACATTTATCACCCAATAAAAGGAGGAGGGTCAAGGGGTCCTCCCATGGAAAGATTTGGATTTCCAGGTCCAAAATTGTGCTACTTTTACAGAACTCGTGTCTAAACATTGAATATACTTTTGGTAGATTTATTAATGTTTTTAAAATAAACATTCTGTTAAGGGCCTCCCTAGTAGAGGAAATCAAGTAACGTTTTAAGTAGTTACCGTTATTCCAATTTCTCAAACAGTTTAAACCATTTCAAGGTATTAATTTTTTTTAGACAAAATTCACAAAATCCACAAACATAATTTCAACAAATTTAACATGCCTTTGTATAACTGTGTTAAGCACTTGAAGTAATAAGTAGGTGGGAAAAAACAGTGGTAGCTGCATGGAAAGTTACGCCAAGTTGAAATCACATCAGTGTGTGCTGTCCAGATTTTGGAGTGACATCATAGCTCAGTTGTTTTTAAGGTTCACATTTAACAAAATGGCACCGTTAATGTAATACACTATAGTTCGTTTTTTTATTACTATTTTATTATTTATAAATTTATACTGCACCTCACTGTATTTGAAAATGACTTAACTAATGTGTGGATACCCGTTACTTGTACATGAAGTTCATTCGTTGTTCTTTTCTTAGAATGAATTTCGCAGTCACTTGTTACAACAGTGCTCACGTTATCGTGAATGGCCTATATAGGTTTAAGGGCTATATGCAAGGAAGGAGGTTAGAGACTTCAAACACCTACATTTGTAAATATAAAGAAAGGTATTTATACATAATTAAAAAGTAGAGAAACAAAAGAAAATAACTCTTAAGACCTTAAATATTAAAAGCTGCCTAAATATCTCTATAAATTCAGTGAAACAATATATGTAGAATAGTCAATTCTAATGGTAATTCCTTTTATTATGAAATACTCGCATATAGGGAGGGTACATTTGTTTATGGCTGTCTCGTCTACTGCAGAATCATAAATATGACAGATTTTGAAAGTATCGTAAAAGGATGTCCAGAAAAAAAACTTTGTATTTAATAAATTATTACGGTGGTAGCCCGACAGAAAAGTAAGTTTTGAAATTTTTGTCTACGAGTTTAATACTTTACTTCTCTGCCGTATGGTTCAGTAAAGTGCTCGGCTGTAAAGAATGTTCTTTAATAATGAATAACAATGTCACTTCTATTTTATTTTTTATTTTTAAGTTTATATTAATTTATTATAATTCATGTGAAATAATAGGCCGCAAAAAAAGTTTATCGGACACCTAGGCGTGAAGGAGCAACACTTAAAACTTATCATTCCGCCTCGAGAAAACTGTTTCAATTTGAGGCGTTTTTATGGCAGAATATTACAAATAATTTTTTTTGGCGTAATAGGTTTAAAAATTCCATGTATGTAGAAACATGCTACTTTAAACCAGTTTTTTTTAAAATGTGTTTCAGTTGGGTTTTGAGAGAAAATGTAGTTACGATAGAATTTTTTTTTACGAACTAACTAAGTCGAGTACGAAAAATGTGAAAAGTTCATAGGAAGGCTGGCAGCCCACAAGCACGCCAAATACCATGTACCCCTGCCCCCACCCCCCCTTCTTCAAGGGTTCGCCAAACTGGGGCGTGCACTGCGCATGCACCAACAAGGTCAGACAGGCTGGTCGCCACACAGCCCTGCCTAGTTCAGACCACCTGAGGCAGGAAATATGTGCACAAGTAAAACTTTAAAACTTTCTCGCATTCCTCAGACTTCACGATCTGCTGATGGTTTTGGCGAGGAGGTAGTTCAAAAGATATGACAATAAATTATCTTCTATAACACCAGCTGTGAAAATGAAAATTTGCTGTAATTTCCAAATAATCAGGGAGGGCTGCAGCCCTGCAGCCCAATAGCACAAACCGCCACTGCCTGCTCTCGAGAGCAGAAAGCTCAGAGCACCTAAACAAACCTTATATCTGACGGCTGGAACTACAGTTACGATCCAGATATCAAGCAACTGTCGCAGTAGATGAACCCACTTTCGCAAATAGCAAAGTTCACAGTTAAAGATATTCTCCGTTTTAATACCCTGAGGATTGTTCACTATGAATAAGACACTCCAAACACAACGGTCCACACCAGCATTTCATTTTCTTATTTTGATATAAAAGGATGCAAAAGAATTGATTAAACCTTCGGTACAACTGCAAGTGACAAACATTATTACTTCTAACTCACTAAACCTAGTTCCCTTTACAGTAGCTTTACTTAACTGAAAATGCAAAATAAAAAAAACACATTCACGAAAAACTGCAATTATATTGGCTGCAGTAGTATTTGAATATCACAGTTAATTGATATTTTACCTCATACATCAGACACAATATTCTGGCAGTAGCTGACATTATAAAAAGCAGAGGGTATAACACATTCTACATTGAAGGGGAAAAAAAAAAAACAGAATTTCAACCACATTGTCAATGAATTCTAATACTTTGATGCATTCAGTGCTGACTATCATCACAAAAGCCTGAACCCATAAAATCAAGGAAATTAGATAGACACATTTTTATTCACAGTCAGGGAAATTTTAATTAGCACCTCAATGTGCTTATTTATTTCACATACTTGCACATCAACATGTATTCATCTTAAGCATGCACCCACACACAACATAACAACACAGCCAACAAGATGGTGCATGACGTTTATAATTAAGGCAATACTTGCTATGCTTTGAAAACAACCTCTCTCATGAGCATGGACATAGCAAAGAAAACATGAAATTCATCTCATTTATTTTATGCACTGAAATTTTATGCTATCAAATAAAGTCACCACACATTACTTATTATGTTCAACACGGACACAGCTACGAAGTCACCAGGTGAATACTACTAAACCTACAAAGCATGCTGGTATATTAGGCTATTAACATTTTATCAATCTTCGTAAGTGGTATAGCCAGAATGACAGTTCAGTTGAGTATTTTAACCACAAAAAATTAAAAGTTCAAGAGTACTAAACAGGTATTTACTGTAGGGACACTGATAAACAGTCCAAAGTACTGACTTAACATTTTGGATTACGTAAGCTAGTCCTTGCTAAAATCATTCACAACAGAGACATAAAAATAATCTACAGTACACATTAAAATCACATTACCAATTCACTTTTGGTAGCATGTATGTACGGATGCAACAACAAAATTAAATTCAAGGTGTACGTAGACTTTTCTTCTTAAAAAAAACATAGTGCAGAGTTTGATCTTTTTCTTTAACTTAGTTCAGTTATTTACTTTTTTATCATTGGCAGGTTACTCTTTATAGGAGGTTGTCACATCAAGTGTGTTTCAAATCATTTAGCAGTTCTTTAAAGCAGAGCAACAAATGCTGAGATGGTGTATGACCTATAGAATATAAAAGTGAATATTATATGGTACACTGATGTTTTCAAATAGTCTAGCAAACATATACACTTCATTCACACTGCAGTTCATAATTTTGTGGCATTATCTTACAAAACAAACATTTCAGATTAAAAATAAACTTTAATAAAACATCTAATCACGTAAACCGCAATGTTGCAGATAATTATGAAATTTATATACAATAGAAAGAACAGAATTTGCAGTACGATGCAAAATTACCTAAAACTATACAAATTTTGTTTTTACACATGTTTGTAATACGTTCAGATCATGATGAAGCCTCGCTGTCAATGCCATTCAATAGAATTTCATCATCACTGCGAGATGAAGTTTTCCATTTGCGTTTGTGCTGGTCCAAGCCAAATCCCTCATCATAGTTTCCTTTGGCAATGAACAGCTGCTTGAAATGCGGTAGGCAGTAGGGCTTCCCACCATTCAGGGTGTACGTCTCCATCCTGCGAGAACATTTCATTGAAATCTCAGCATTTCATGGAGCAATAAAAACAACAGTAAAACAGAATTCCAGCATATTTTCCAGACCTCCCTCACCATGCATGCTCGTGTATTTATGGCTTCTGTATGTTCTTAATAAGTAGGTAGTGTATATTCAAACTATCAAGCTGACCAACTATTACCACAGCTTAACCAAAGAATTCACTTTATTACATTAGTCTTTATTCAAGCAATGCACAAAACATCCTTAAGTTTTGTTTATGATTGAGAACTACAGTAACAAGAAGAAAAAGTGAACTATTATCAAGGTGAACTTGATAGCTATACTCTTTAACTTTGTCACTGGCAATTTTGCACCAGGAAACTTATATTTATAGACGATTATGCATATTCTATTTTAAAGACACCCTGGTGCAAACAGTTTGACTAAACAGTATTGCTGCTACCTCAGAATCAATTACAAACATATTTTTGTGCAGCTATACATGATTCTCAAACTGTTAATAAAAAAAATTAATGCATGTGCACGTGTGCGCACATGCGAATGCACACATGCACAGGCCTTCGTTTTGGTTTCCATGCTGCAATTCAATGAGTTAAAACAGTTGTACCTTAGAATACAGTTGCACTGCTGACACCTGAAGCACTGCTTGTGGAATATTTTACCCCCTGTTTCGACCTTCTCCAGTGGATAGACTTTCTTCTCGCATGATGAGCAGAACTCTGCACAGTTTGTTTGGATCTCCTGCAAATTAAACAATAAATAAAATATTTCATACATTTCAGTAACAGCCAATGCATATGATGTACAATGGTACTATTTATTTACAGTTACTTCTCACTTACAGTAATGTAAAAAAAAAAAAAAAAACAGATGCAGTAAAGTAAAATCTAATTACAAAGATCATGTAGCAACTTAATTTTACACTTAATATTAAAAAATTTGTACCGAATAGTTATTAATAGGGACTGGCAAATGTCGTTTAGAAAGTGCAAAAACAGTGCTTTAAATCTTGAAAAGCTATGTTTTCATTGCAGTGTTTTGGCATTGCACTTTTACTTTCAAAATGTCCAAAATTATTGCTGAACATTAATGCAAAAAAAAATATACTAAATTGCTACACTGGCACTAGTAAATAACATACAATGTGTCTTTTTTCCTTTACAGTTTCTCAAGTAGTACGTTGGTATTGTTGATGTTATTAAATCACGATACAACTGATGTTTGCAGCTGTATACCACCTGCACATGTGAACATCACTGCAGCACAGTTTGCTTAAGTTAGAACATTCATCCGTTTCTTTGACTTGTGTTGCTTTACCCTGGAATTTGCATGAAATCATGAAAATTTTGTGTAATCACAAACAAAATTTTCTAGTCCCTAATTATTAAATGAAAAACCCTTTGTAGTAGTTTCAGTAGACATACTCTTACTTCATAATGAAATGTAATTTGAAACAAAATACTTTAGTTTAAATTACTTTTCATTATAGAGTAGAGCTTGAAAGAAGTTGGTTTACCCTGTAAGAAAATGCCTTATGAAGTTTATTACAAGAAACAGAAAGAATGGAGCAAATAAAAGATGCTGTAAGTACAAGGAAGTGTTCATATTTATAAGAGATAACTTACGATGCATCACTGCAGTTAACATTGAGTCATTAATAAAAATATTTTTCACATTTATCAAACAAAACCATCCAACATAAAATACTTTTTCTTTAGGATTATATACTAGTAACACTACGCATTATAGCAAATGTAGGTTGATGACATCTTTGTCAGAACAAATCACACTAATCAACAGTCAGTCAAATAAAGGTATTGGTGCCTACGAATTTCATTAAATGGGATGTCAGAATATGTTCATTCCCGACATTCAGGGGCCGCGGTGGCCGAATGGTCGGACCATTAATCTCTCACCAAAGCGATCCGGGTTCGATTCCCAGCGGAATTTGTCCGAATCGTGCCGGACGATGCCGTTGGTCGGTGGGTTTCCTCTGGGATCTCCCGTTTCCCCCGCCCCTTCAATCTGGCGCTGCTCCATACTCATCAGCACTGAAGACGACGATGTTAAGCTCTGATTAAAATGTCTCACTCGCTGACATTCATATTACATCAGCTACACTCCTTAGTAATAAAATGCCAGGCATATTTTCAACAGCTAATGGTTAAAATTGTGCCTGCAACCAGCTATGTGGAGGGATGACTCACACATGCACGCGCATACAAAACATTGATAACAGCTAACTGAACAAAAAAGTACAACCCCTTCTTCCAAAAACACTACCTCACAAGACAGAGGGTGAGAGGAAAATTTCAATTTTGCAAACATGAAACACAAACATTGTCTATCCCCTAAGGCACAGCAACTCCAGCAGACAACCGACTATCCGATACTCCAGCCTCACAGGTAACTATGCAAAATTAAACCCTTTTACTCAAAACAGCCACTCATTTTTTGTGAATCATGTGTTATTTTAGCCAAAGACACTTTCATACCAACAATCAGTCCTGTGAACATTTTTAGAACTCTTATTTATTGGAAATCATACGTTCACTTATCCCCAGAATATGATGGTGCTAGTTACTGTTGCAAATATAGATAGAACATAGCTAACTTCACTTTAACACAGGTGACGTGGTGGCTACGTTACAATAAACTGTAGTTCCATAGCCCATGCTGTTACTAAGGAACAGGAAATATTCCACCTCTACACTGTAAACTGATACAGTCTTCTACCCCTGTCTGGTGGATATTAAAATCTTTCAGAGTAAAAGGTTCAACTCTAGCAATAAAATCTACCTTGTCTCACAGAATGCAACCAACCTCTTCCTCCTGCATGAATACGCCAACTATTAGCTAACTAGAGTTAAAACCATAACTTAAAGCTACCAGTTTATATAACCATCAAATACATTTTCTGAACCCTTAGCACTGATCGACTATTGTCCCAAAAAAATTCATTAACAGAGGCTGAAAAACATCTTAAGTTTGATAAGCTCGTCTATAAGAGAACAAATATATACTAAGCAGTTACCATCTACAGTTGAACCAGCATCCTAAAACCCATACCTTCATTTATCTATTAATAATCAAGAAGCATCCAGAAAAAATACTTTTAAGACAAAAAATTGAGCTTGTGCTTTTAGCTCTACAGAAATGCTACACACAATCAATTTGACACATGTTTTAATAGTATGCATTCCAGTAACTATCCAAATGAGCAAGCAGTATATTTTTATAATCGCTGCTTTTCAGTCAATCATTAATTTACTAATACTGCAATTACAAAGTCAAAAGTAATCAGAAGAGTGCCATGGTGAAAAATTAATAATACAGTTTAAATGCCAACCAAAACGTGCCTCATGCCAACACCCATTGTGATGTCACTTCACAAGCATGAGATTTCAAACTTAAAACATAGCTGCCAGCTCAGGAATTTGTTTCAAGAGGCCACTTGGTGACATTTTATTTTTTCAATGACCAATACTGCACTGCAATTTCTGTTTGGATTTAATTTAATTAGTACAAGTTTTGTGTAGCTTCAGATGTGTCAAACATCTTTCACAAAATGTTCCTCATAATTGTAACATAGGTAATTGAGTGACATCTACAGACATGTACCTATATGTATGGAATAAATTGAAGCTATATATCTGTGGAGCATCAGGCATCCTCTGGTCAACACGGAAAATAAAGGTTTAAGTATTGCTCTAACAGTGTAGTGTTTCACTGCAAACCCTTTACGCCGAATATTTCCAGTTATCCCCAACTTAGGAAGGCAGATGCGAAGTGGCACTGACCAACTCAATTTGTGCTAAATTAACTAACATCTTGAGCTCACATTGCATCAGCTTACATCCGTCTAACTATATTTAGCATTATATTTGTGATTTTATTAAAAAAGGACATATCTAACCATACAAATAAATATTTTTCGCTATTTTTCCATTACAACCAAATTTCCCAGAAAGCTAAACAATAAAAGAAAATGTCTTCACTACTACGCACGTAGACCTACTTAGAGCTTGAGTTTATTTTAGCAAGTATTGTGCTGTAAAATACAGGGTTCTTCGCTATGCTCGCACCCTGGGCCGTGGAATGATTGGCTGTTTGTGATGTTGGCGTTACCGGCATCCAATGGCCCGGGGTTGGCGTCCGTGATGAATATTTTCTGTACTTCGCGTCAAAGGTTGCCGAAGATAGCGGTAGCCTAATTAATATTGTTTCCAGGAACTGTTATTTTCCTGCCCGAGCTGTGAATTGGCGAGCCCTCTTGACGTCACCGGTCATGATCAACGTTCTCCACTATTTCCAACTGTGTCTGAGGTTCCCGGTGCCGCTGCACAGCCACTTTGGCGCTACCTATTTGCCACCATCTCCAACCTTCTGGGTGATTCTTATTTTGGTTGAGGGAATTAAAGGGCGACGTTAGAGCTGGTATAAGTACTGGATACGGAAAAAAAGTAGAGACGGGCAGTCAAAAGGGATGACATTTTATAATTAAGTTAAGTATTTGTCAAAGTTTTGGACTGTTACTATGTCAGAGTAATGTTAGGTTTTTTTCTATGTAGGTATGTAGAGAAATTAAGGCAGTTCGCAACAAGTTCTTGAAGATTTGGGCCAGGTAGATTTGCTGTTTTCTATGTCTTGGAGCATGTAGTGTCTACATGGCATTTAAGGTTGATGGTTGTACTTCGTTGGGTTATTAAACTACGGCTAGTTAAAATTTTCCATGATCTTTTCTCATTTAATTATTCAAAATGTAGCTCCATTAGAAAGGAGTAATGTATTAGACGTCAAGATGTACATGGAGCTAAATTTAAATAATTTTTTATATTTTGGCAACATAACCTACATTAATGTAATTTGAGAAATTGCACTTTACAACATTTATCTTTGGGTGTGTTACATACGTATATAGATATACATAAAACAGGGTTTATACAATGCTTGTAAAACGGTTTCTTTTGCCTTTGTTGGCATTAGCTGGTACCTGCAGTCATATGATAGTGTTCTTTCTAGTTCATTGAACTAAATGTCTATTTATAACCTGATTGAACTAAATGTCTATTTATAACCTGATTTAACTAAATGTCTATTTACAACTTGAAATGTAAAGGTGTTCCAGAAGTGCAATTTAATAATGATTTGGGATTTGTTTAAGCATTCATTTTCCTACCTTGCTCAGCAATAAATTATATTTTCTTAATTAAGGCCATTTGGCATGATCAAATATTTATTGAATTCAGTTAATTGCATGACGATTCAAGAAATTTGATTCAATAAACACTGAAGGTACCTCTTGAAAAGTTATCACACCGTTTATAAATAATTTACTTATTTTATAAATATCTCCTAACAGTGCACGACACAAAAAATAGTTTATTAAACCAGTACAAAATTTTCTATTATATTAGTACAGTATATATTATTTAAAATAAATAATGCTTGTACTTCTTTTGATCTTATGTATATTTCGCATCCAGAATACAATAAATATGTATTATTGAATTAATATTGTTAGGAAAACCTATTGTATATTTTTAAATATTTTGATTCAAGAAAATTTGCAACATGTTGGAAACAAAATGTTCAATGAAATTCATGACGTTCAATAAACTGAAAAACAAAATGGCCACTGTAATGACGTCAACATGGCGTCACATGGCATTCAAGAAATTTAATTCAAAAAATTTGAAAAAAAAAAAAAAAAGTTGATGCAAAATTTGATTACATGAAAGGGCCTTTATTAATGTTGAACATATATGTGTATACCTCACATGCAGGGTCTGACGTTATTGGACAAATTTTACTTCAATAACAGTCTTAAGAGGAAGGTGGTGGTAAAGTTTCAGAAGGGTGTAGCAAGAAAACCATGTAACCCGTGAAAAAAGTAACGTAATCATTTTTGTAGAGTCTTGTTTGTTTGAACAATTTTCTTCTTAAGCTAACAGCAAGATGTATTTTGGCCACCATTTTTACAATATGGTGGCAGAAGCTTACATCATAACCCTGGGAACTTCAACTATGTTAAACTATGCACTTTTTTAAAAATATTCCTAAAATATTAAGCTTTCTTCAAATTTTTTCCACCATTTTGCTAAAATGTTTCTAATTTGACTTGACTAATAGCGGTTACATCACACTGGGCTGGTTACTGTCATGATGCTTACCTGGCAGACGCAAAATGCCCTGCCAACCAAGCAGTAGTAGATGCCCACACACCAAAAATATAATCTGCAGTTAAGTTGGCGTCTCACAGTGCATTCAAAACGAAAGCAATATTATGCTTTCATCTGTGTTTCTCATGTTGGATCATCAGGCAAAGGCCGTCGGATCGAATTTAATATTTTAATAAATTGTACGAGTATACGCGAAATGAACATTTCTTCATGACTATCATGCAATATCGGCATTTGAATTCAATTGTTTCCAGATGTATAATTATTATTTTAGGTGATATCTAGGGCCACGATTCTATCGCGAAAATATTTTTGCCTCATTTGGTTTCAGTGTCTCACGTGCACATCGGCAGCTGTACTTCATAGTTATTGGCAGTGTGTCTTTGTTCCGACACGTTTCTCATTTGACTGCACCAATCGGAATAATATTATGGTGACTCTGTAAGTCTGTAATTTGCCAAGGCAAGTGAGAGTAACATCATCCAATCACAGACGATGTAGCAGAGCTGCAGATGTGTACATAACGAGTTGAAACCAAATTTTGCAAAAGTCTTTTCGCCATAAAATTGTGGCTGTACTGATACGTTAAAGCAAATTTTTTTAAAAATTTTTCTACTATTTCAAAAGTTACAGTGGAATTTTGTCAGTAATATTGTTACAACCATTAAAATGTGTTTTGTTCTATTGTTGACATATCACTGCAGCTTTCACACTGTGATAATATACCCTAACAATTAACCATTAAAACTAGAAATTAAGCTAATCTTTGTCTTGTTTGATAACTAAGCAACCAAATAACGTATTCAAAGCACATTTTAAACACAGTTTACCAAACTTTCATTACTAACGAGTTATTGCTAATTTTTTTGAGTTTGTCAATATGACCAATAGTCATTTGCATAGGTTATGCTAGTTAACGGTTTTACTGTTAATTTTCTTCTATATACGCAAAACTTGACACATAATTGTATTTGTATACCTACTTCTATATTTTCTCTGGTATTTTCATAAATGTGTACTCAAACAATTATAGTTAAGTTTCAAACAACCAGTAATGTCTTGGGTAATAAACATACATTGTCATTATAGAATGTTTCTGTATGGACGTACTGTTTCGAACAACTTTAAAATAAGCACGCAGTAGCAAATCTGGTTTTGCTATCACACTATTTACCATTTCTCATCTCACCAGCTTCTGCAAACATATACAACTCTAAATAACGATTTTTGTTTTGAAGTTTTCAGACCATGTACTGGTGCTCTAGAGTATGAACTATTAATTTGTTGAAAGTGTGATATGTATGCAATTTACCATTGTTTAAAAGGCTTATATGTAAACCAACCAGTTATAGCAATGTTTATCAACTAGCATTCTTCAAAAAAGCATTAATTAAATTCTTCACAAGTATAAAACTTGTTAACTTCTGCTGCGTGCATCTAATTGTAATGTCAATGTGGCAGCCTTCCTATTGTGTCTGGCAGAATTTATTTTTAACTTCAGACATGAGGTTTCATCGTAGGGGGCTAACAGTATTGGGACATCCATATTACTATCATGACTAATGTCTTTACAAAATGTGATTGTTGCCCATGCCACACTAAATGATTTTGAAAACACCAACTTGTAAATAAAATGTACATTTTTATATCAAGTTGCACCAACGTGCCATACTTTTAATACATGTGCATGATTACGTACATGCCAAAATGAAATTATAACAAGAATTTTATTTATATTTAAAATAAATTAACATTAATAAATACATTTAACCACAAAGTCATACCCAAACAAGCTTTTTTAAAGTGTCAAATGTTTGATAGTCTGTATGGCCTAAACGACTGATATGAAATCTAACTCCAATGTGAATAAGTTACGATCGAGCGATAATTCTGTCAAAGTTAATGCAAAGAAAACATATGGAGCTACATGTTAATTTCAATGAGAAGCGACAATAATTTATTTCTAGAGCTCTTAACCAAACAGTAGCCGATCTGCTGTTGCAAAATTATTCTGGCCAAATAGTTTTTACTATGTAGCTTCATTTTTCAAAACATTATCGGGGCCGTGGTGGCCGAGAGGTCAGACCTCTCGCCTCCCACCTAGGCGATCTGGGTTCGATTCCCGGCAGGGTCGGTCCCCGGATTTTTGCATGTGGGAATCGTGCCGGACGATGCCGCTGGTCAGCGGGTTTTCTCAGGATCTCCTCCCATTCATTCCGGCGCTGCTCCATACTCACGTCATATCATCCCTCACCAGCGCTAAAGACCTTGCTGTTAAGCGCTGACCAAAATCTCTCATTCAAAACATTATCCTATGCGGGTTTTGCTAGTTACTGAATTAACACAGCCTGTCTCCATAGCATAGTTGGTTAGGTACTGGTCTGCGGTGCGAGAGGTCCTGGGTTCGAATTTCATCTCTGACAAAGGATGTTGTGTTGTTTCTTCACCTTACTTCATCCTCATTGGCTCGTACGACCTAACTGTTAGAGAGCTGTAAAACCCCCTCGACTCATATTCCCGAATTAACATTTTTACTAACTGTAGTAAACTGAATAATTTGCCAAAACCTTAAATATATTTGATAGAACAAATTTAAAACACGACAACTTTGGATATAGATAATAGTCTTCATTTATCCTGAAAAATATGTACATATTCTCAAGATCAACGGCTGCAATTCACAAATGTGTTGCACTAATGAAATGTATGAAGGCATGCACCAAATGTTTTCAGTTCTGCTAGTATCAACCTGGCAGCTGCCCCAGACAGTATCATATCAGTTTCTCTTCACCCTCCCCTCGTGTACAGCACTAGGGAACTCAGACGCCAACTTAACTGCCTACCGTAGTACAAATCGTGATGTGGACAATGCCCATCACGCAACAAAGTTATATGTACATTTTTATAGTCTGAGCACATGTGTTATCAATATCAAAACTAACTGGAAGCAAATGTAGAAAAATCCACAAAATAGTATGTAATAATGATTTTTGCCAACTTGAAGAGCAAATACTTTCAGTGATCTATTAATCAAGTTACTTTGCCATTAACTTGTATGTTCAACCACTTACCAAACCACACAGGCACACATGAGCTTCAAGATGATGGCAAAGCAAACACTGACATCTGTTATACACATGTGCTTTGACACTAAGTGGGCAGTATTCTATTTCCCCAATTATTACATCTTGTATTGAGATAATATCAAAAGTGTCTACCCACCACATAAGCAGTGTTTCCTGCCTTAGAATAAACTATGCCAAGGGCTGGCTTGATGTGACTTAGCAAAATAAAACTAAAAATGAGGATGATTGTTGTGTCTATGCACATCTAGTTCTTTATTTGGTGGATACAATTTTAGATATTAGCCAACCCATTGTTCATTATATGACTGCTGTCATTTTTGTTAGTCAATCTGGACAAAAGCTAATGAATCTGTGCAGAATGAAGCCAAATTATGTCCTGACCAGCGAGACTGATGTTGATATGGTAACTTTTGTAATACCATATTGATAAATGAATTTGTGAAAATCATTAAATCTAAACACCTCTAATTTTCATGTATCAGATACAGATGAATTTCTTAATATTTTTTGTGGCTAGGAATAAACAGTTCAGTATGTAGTTGAGCTCTTAACTTAACCTTGTCCCTCATATTTTTATACTCTACAAATGCTCAATATTAAATTCTCTTGTACTAGGTTGTATGACTAAGCACCAATAATATGCTATTAAACATAATCCCATATTTAAACATCGTAGCATGTCTGCATCAGGTATGTTACGGCCGTCACAGGTTAGCATATTCTTCAAATTTAAGAAGTTGACTCTCCTACTCTTCTTTAAAATCTCAGAACCTCTTTAATCCAGACCTTTGAAAGGTGGTGTAATTGAGTACTTACTTTTGAACAGGAACTATCAAACGGATTTTTTGATACTATGGTTGAAGAAGCAAGGATATTTGGTAAAGAAGTATCTGTATATGCTTGTTGGATAGCTGTACTGATGGTGTTATGGCAAAGGCATTTCTGCTTTTGTTAGTCTGTTATTTTCCCTAATGTTCTTTCAAAGGTGGTGTGTAATGTATGTACAGGTGGAGTTATTATGTTAAGTGAAAAATAGCGGAACATTTTGCAGATTTATTAATACACACAATTTACAAAAATTGAGAGGTAACAATAGTGTCTGGGGACCGAGTTGCAACATGAAACTACTCATTTGTTTGCTATAACTGTAGCAATTACATGAACTGGTAGCTTAGCTTGTGAAGTGAGTCTTCAACTCTACCGCTGCTCAGCACATAGCAGTAAAGTTAAATGGACCACTGTAGGAGTCGACAGGCACTGACCGAGTAATGAATTACTACACTAACAGCAAATGTGTGGTTAAGTATCAAGATGAATGATGTCGCAGGTATGGCAGTAGAGAGAATATTTAATACACTGCTCCAAGTATGAAGTTCATTCAGTTGTCTATGTAACTGGATATTTACACCAACACCTGGCTCAGATTGCTCATTCACTCTTCAAAACTAATGTCCCCAAACCACTAAAAAATTAACATACTAGTGTTAGACTAGACATAATATTGCCATAAACCCCATGCATACTACACTATCTTTGATGGATTGGAATTTTCTATTACATCTTAACATTTTGATCCTCTCATAGAGTGAGAAACTAATTTAGTTTATGCCAATGACCAAATGAAAATTATGTAAGTCTCCTTTTTGGCCAGCTCGAAAATGTTTTCTGTATTAGACAGGGCCAGACAACTATCCATAAAGAATCCCAACAAAAGTATGGTGCACATGAAAATTAAGCAATTGAAAGCTAGTTCAATATTTCCTAATTCCTTTTCTTCACTCTTAAATCTCTACCTAGCTGCCAGATCTTTGATGAGTCACATATACATTCAGCATTATAAAAATACATGTGATTAACAGGAATGCCATGATGAACTAAGTGATATGTTACTATTATGAACAGGTGTGATCACAACAGGTGCTGTAGTTTAGAACAACCCCACCCTTCTCATTGGCTATTCGTAATTTGTGTAGGTAGTAACCGGGATTCAAACCTGGGCCGGTTGCTTGCCTGTTATGGTAAATGATAGCTGGTGGCAGTTATTTGGTCCCAGCGTATTAGATTCTGATAAGCAGCAGTGGCACAAGGGTTGGGACCTTCACAAGAGACTTCCAGTGTTTGCAGACGTTTTACATCTTGCTGGTCTTGCCTTATGTTTACAGCTAACGAAAGTTAACATCATTACAGCAGAGATCATTTGATGTTCTCCTGTTACTACATTATGTCCCTAAGTAAATCTTAGTTGGGAATAATCCAAAAGTTAACTACTATTGTGTGTTGAGCTAACTATGTGCCAGTAGTTAAATGGCCGACATTACCGCAAATGCTTGCATGCATGCACATATACGTACAGCATCAGTTTTTTGCTTGCTTCTTACTTGAGTGGATGAAGCTGATTTTGCAAGTTGGCAGTGACATTTAACCACAAGAATTATTTTGCAATCTCACTGCATGCTACATCAGCACCCTGAACCAAAGTCAGAATTTTCAATTGATTTAAGGGTGAGGGGGGGGGGGGGAATATACTGTAAAATTATCTCGCCAACTGTACTTAGTCCAACATCAACTAACACATCTCTGACCTGGTTGTTAGTTCAATGAATGGACATCAAGTTGGTAGTCCCTGTCTATTAACTATTATTTACACAATCATTTTAAGAATCAGCATCTCAGTATATTTATAACTAAGATATGACTGTACTATCTGGCATTAGGATAATTCACTACAATAATTAACTCACCCTCACCTTTTAACACGTTGGTAGTTTCTGCTTATGCCGAGAGTGTTGCAAGTTATTCCGAGTATAAAAATAACTCACGATCGCCAAGACTACATTATTCTGTACTAATACTTTAAAATTATATCCATGTCCTCCAACAACATGTTCGACAGGAAATTACGTTCCAAGTGAACAGGATACTAAAACTTTATGACAACGTTTTTAAAATCAGTACAAACTGTATCGTTAATATATGTTCAAATCTGCTGAATATCGAAACAATTACCAGTACGTAACTTCTATATACTACACTCTAGCACCATAGCTTTACTATTTAATTTTGTTCAAATTAATTTTAATAAAAATAAAAAACTTTCCACATTAAAAATTTTACTTTATTGAAAGATTACAGGTAAAAACAGTTTTTGTAGAAAACATTTTGAAAACATGACAAAAAATAATAAAAAATTTTACAAACTATTTTACCATTATCATTATTTTGGCACTTTTCCACTTTTGAAATAGTGAAGATATGATAAACATATGTTCATCATTTTGTGCATTTTATTTGGCACTTTTACGCAATGATAATGAGTTTAATGAGAAGCGTACAGCAATTTATGAAAGCTCTGATCAATTCTTTCCCCCAATGTACATTAACATTCTACAATTTACTTAAAAATTATGGCTCAAAGTCAAGACAGCCAACATGTTGCTTATGGACATCTGTTTAGCAACGCAGCAAATGCGAACCATGAGCAAAGCTGCATAGAACACAGATGTCTCTTTAAAAAAAAAAAGGCAATTCGGTACTACCATTACAAATATACAGTCCATGATATTTAAATATTTAAACACCATATTTTCATTTATTTTAGTTGCAAGCGATTTACCAGAGCATTATAAATCTGGATATTTTAACATAATTTACAATGGAACAAAATAGCTTAGCTTACATACATTGCACATTGGTAGTTTGCAATACTGGCCAAAACGTTTATAATGAAGAATACAGCTTTTATGCTGCTGTGCATACACTTTGTAGCAAATAACCAATTAATGGGGTGAAAAGGAATCTGTGTTGCAGTCAACATACGATAAACAAAATTGGCATTAATTGATAATCCAACAACATGTTGAAATGTCTGATAGACATGACTACAAGTTACTAACTTGGAAGCAATATCAAATTTTTCACGGACTACATAAATAAACGAAACAATTAGCAGGAACAAAATGTGTCACCAATAGTGAAACTACTTTCAATCTTGTTAATCTGTGATACACTCAGTTCCAACTAATGTTTTTACAGCTTAAACATTTTAAACTATTTACTTCCATACCTATAGCACTGTTTGTCCCAAGTACATTAAAATGTACAATTGTTGGGAGATGTTCAGAACCACCCAACATTCAATTGCTAACCATTCGTGTGTAAGTAACAACTGCTACCTATATGTCATCTGTGGCAACTGTCTTATCAGGCACTGTATACATTCTATGGAACTAGAATCAAAATTATTGAAAACCTTCCTGCAACTCACTAGACAAGACATTTACCTGGGAACGTGAGCTCTTTTTTAACAAAATATTTCAAGTTTCTGACGAATGCACACAGCGCACATCTAGTACACATTTCAAAACTAACTTACCAAGCTGGAACATTTACACGCAGCACAATGGCAAGCTTGGCTCTTTAACAATCTATCGCACAAGTCTTCTACTTAGTACTCTCCTAATCTTAGTCTTACGTTCTTATTTTATTACATCAGAAAATCTAACAAATCATTTGGCAAGACACCTTTACTTCATTTTCTTATGATAAAAATAAATGCTACTTATAAAGTTTGCTTCATAAATTTTGAGAACAAAGCAGATCATACAAATAGTGTATATTGAGACAGATTTTACTTCCAGCACACAGAACCATTTTACACATTAAAACAATATTTGCAACATGATACATCAATATATGAATGAACCAACTTAATTACTTACTAATGTGACACATGGTAGTAGGCAACATTTAATTAAAGCAATCAACACATACGTACATACTACAAATATTAACATCAATGTGGTAAAACAATGTAACACAAGGGTAAAGCTGTTCTCACTTATTATTTTTCAAAAGATAACATATAAGAAATATTTAAAACATTTCACAAATAAATTTTTTTTAAACAGTCATTATGAAATACAAAGCTGATAACTGTCAAAATTCCAGATTTAAAAGTGACTTTATATTTACAATGATATCAAGTCAAGACACGTCACTAGACCACCATTTAGTTCACAAAAGATAATGGCTTGCAGTGCGAAAAAAAATTTACAACACACATACCATGATTATTTTATAGCCTTACCCTTGTGATGCTAACAACAGACAATAAACTTTAGAGAGCAATCATAAAATGTAAACATTAAAGTGAATAATAAAACATCCTATTCTACAAAGCTAAAGTTATATCAGCATTTATTTGTAATTATTTTCAGTAACATAGTATTTAAACTTTAAATATGTTCATCACTGAAAATTAATAACCAAAATTTCACAAGTCTTCAGTCTAAAGTGTTCCAGTAATTGTTGAGTACTCTTGGATTTCATTAACAGAACTTGGTATCTGCTTGGTGTTATCACATTCAGCACTAGAAGAAATTCTTTGGTGCACATTACTGTAAGGACAAGACAAAAGCAAATGCATATACAAACATTATTAATGTTACAAATGTACAGTTGAAAATATCCTAACAAAGATTGCTAGAAAAAAAATGTTTTTAAAAATCACTTTGAAATAAGACTATTATACATTAAAGTTGGCATTATTACTCAAATTAGGAGCAGCATTGTCAAAGAAACCAATAAAATTTTGAGTTAACATAGACTGGTCCTTTAGTTACGTTGCTAACTTACTTTTGCTTGCACAAGTGGTCAGGGGTTTTTAAGTTCTGTGTACACATTTTGAATTCATTTATTTATGTATTTCATGCATTACATATGAACTAGTAGTTATAGCCAAACCTGATACATGCTTGTGACATGTAAAATAACATTTAAGACAAAATAAAAGTACCTTGAGGGGGGAAAATAAAAAAGTTTTGCAATATTCCTGTAAGTACTGATGTGTCCTGTATGGCTTAACTGTGGAATGTAACTTAGTTGGACAAAAACCCCACTTCTATAGCCAGGTTGAAGTAATGAAACATCAAAGTGCTGGCATGGCTATAATGAAAGACGTGTACAGTGGAACAGGCCTACAAGCTCAAATTGTGCTACAGAGGCGGCAGTGGTAGTAGATGCGGTGGCAACCAGCTTCAACCCCCTTTCACGACTGTGCAGACAGGCACGGGAGGGTTGGGACTGCCTCAGAAGAGATGTGCCCAGTAAAATGCTTATGGGAAACAAGCAAAGAGCATTACAATTTGCAATACTTATTTACACTCCCTCACCCATGACTCAAAGCTTAAATGGGTAGGAACTGGTGGACAAGAGTTATTGTTGGGTTAGTTAACAACATATTTGCTTGCTTCCTGTCAAATTTGACAGAACAGCTTAAGAGGTGTCACAATGTAGCCTGGTGTAATCAGTAGGAAGATTTTAGTGGGAGCCTTGAAAACTTAATCTACATTATCAAATGGTCACTAAGGTTCAAAGCCAGTTCTTGTTCTTTACGCAATACGTGAAGAAAAGTATTTCAGTTACAAGCCTTTTCCCTCCAGTCCCATGTTCAAGAGGGCATGTGGGTCAAAAGCCGGTGACCTATCTCCCAGAACTATAGTTCAAGAAAGTTTCAAAACAGTTTCAAGTATTTGTACTTAGCAGACTAGGTTGAGCACCTGTCTGGGAGCAGCACATTTCTCAGTGGCAAGGTAGGTACGCCATAATTACCATCATTATAGACTGAACCAGTGGCTCAAACATATACACAAGGGAGAGGGGTTCAAATCAGTCTTGGCCTACATGAGATATGATCTCAGCACTTGTCTAGGAATTCTGAAAGAGAAAAAAAACCAGCAGAAAAAAGAAAAAAAAAGTGGCTGAACCAGAAATCAAATCCAGCTCACTCCAGGCAAGAGTTCAGCACATTACCACTGCATCTCCTTGCACTTTGTGGCTACAGATTGGAACAATAGTCCTCGAAACTTGTTCTTTATGGCCCTCCTCTACGGCCAATTGCTAATTGTGGTTAGCAACTGGAATCCTAGCTCTTTGTGTTACAAAAATACAGAGTCACATTACATCCACCCCTTGGTGGCCCTGAAATATAGTGCCCGATTCGTTCCAGTATATTGTACTGAGAGGCAGTGTGTCCTTACTAGCTCAGAGACAATACCACTGAATTCTTCAAGTTCAACTCAACCTTATATACTGCATTCCCATGTGACTTCCCTATTCATGTCACATTCTTGACAAGAAGATGTTGGCAAGGAAGCAAGTGCATCATTGTATGCCATGTCTCATAGTCCAGCTTTGGGTTAAACACTGAGTAAACTTACAAAATGTATACCTACTATAATCTCATATAAGGCCTACATACACACCATTAGCAGTTTAACTATTCTAGGCTTGGGCACCTGCCAGGACACCTCTCTCCCCACTCTATAGCATCACTTCAAATTCTAGCAGAGCAAGAAAGCAGAAGTGCCAGAACTTCTGTGCAAGTCAGGAGCAGTTATGGAGGTTGAGAACCACACTACAGGATTCTCAATTGACCGTTCACTACCTTAAATATTCCTGCAAACATCTGTACCCAAATGGGTTTAACTGATCCCAACATTTGAACCCAGAATAGTTGCAAGATCTGTTATGGCACACAAGTACAATTTTACAGCAGCAGCTTGTTCTTGTTGTCTACCACAGGCTATAATTAGAATAAATTCAACTAAACACCAGGGCTGAATGTGTACTGTTACATTCTTTGGTAAAAGTAATAGATAAATGTATTAATAACTCAAAGGAAACTTGGAACAATGTGTGGTGAAAGTCCTTTACTTATGAAACACAGTTCTCTTGCAAAGTTTTTGACAAGTCTGCATCATTATTCACTTTAAGGGAATTCAAACCATTATATTGCAGAACTAATCTGCCCAGCACTGTGACAATGTAGAATTTTGAAGGTCCACACTCACTACTGACAAAAACTGAAGTATTTCTTCTCTGTTCTATCCTTTACATTAAATCTTTCAGCAACCTCCCTCCTAATAATTTCTACTCCATGACAAATATTCATCTCCCAAGATGAAGGATCAGGCAAAGGATATCACAACTCAGACATCACAGAGACGTAAGTTATCAGCTTACAAAACATCATTGTCTCATTCACAGTTTCCAGACTTTCATAGATGTATTAACGTAATAACTCTAAATAGATCGTGTATCCTGCCACCATGTGTTTCCCATCAAACTGTCAATATCATGTCCACACCGTATGGATTTTGAACGAAAAGCACTGATAGTTTCATACTGTCAGGGAGTTGAGTGGTTGGAGGTTGGCACCTCCAGTGAAACAATCATGGCAGTGATACTTATACGCGAGTGTGAAGGGTGCTGTTGTACGTTAGTTAATTAATAAACGTATTTAAGTGTAGCTGGAACATTAATGGCCTACTTAACTTTCAAAGTCGATTAACACTCCTAAATGTGACTCATACAGTTCTATTGAGCATTTTCTTTTATAATTCTTGAATTTAATTTACAATCAGAGGGTTGCGTAGCCTAACTAAGGCTGTGCATAATGTTTCATTCAATATTTCTTGATATAAACTAACAGTTTCATGATGCAGCAGTTTGTCAAGCATAATATGCCAAAGGAAATTATTTTAATTCTCACTCCTCTATAAACCCTTTTTTTACTTTATTTAGCAATAAAATGAAGCTATTATTTCATTTTAATCTAAGTAGAGATTTTAATACTATAAAAATTTCTGGTATTAATTTCTCAGTGGTAGAAGCTTCGATTTATTTAACTATTCTTTTGACTTATATTGCAAGAAGTATATTTATTTCTTTCAAAAAAAAATCTTCTAAAGTCACATGTCTCATTCCTCAATTTTTTACATTTGTTTGTACTCTTCATTGGTTCTGTAACCAAAGTCATCTACTAAACAAATCTTGCTGTATTATTTCAATAACCTTACATTCAGAAAATCTGAACAAATTTTAATATATATGAATTTAAAAGTAGTCATGCATAGTTAACTTGTCTCTCATTGCCATATATACATACTCAAACGTTACTTTGCTGCCTTCACAAATGTGTCTACCTTTGTTTATGTTTGTAGAGTTAACTCTCCGTTAAAGGGAATGTTACGAACTGAAAATACAAACTACATCATTAATTGGTTGCTAAATATTAAAAATAATAATCTCTTCTATCTATTTGCTTCCACTACACACTAGTCTATGTGCCTCCAAATTATCTACAGCCTCCTTCCTTCAATCCATTCTCTGTACTCCTGTGTCACTTTAGTGTACCTTGTCTACCTTCTTTGAAGTTTGATGTAAGGGCACCTTATGTTGCTCAGCTGTCTTTGCTTTGTTTGCCAACAAATACAGTATAAAAAATTCATTTTGAGTAATTGACACACTTGAGGTAAGTCAAGATGTTTTTCAGAAATTTTATGTCGCACATGACTGTCTTGAATTAAAATTTTTACTGACCAAAGTTGGCTCTAGTTGATTGTGTGTTTGCATTATTGGTGCCCCACGTGATTAAAAAATTATAGTTACCACAGTCTTCTCCTGTAACAGTATTTTAACCATCAAATTTTTAATGGAAAAGTAACTTTTGCCATTCAGCCATGTACTCAAACCAATTTCCTTCTTTTTTAAGCTTGGAGAGAAAAAAAATCTGACAAAAAAAAAAACTTTAGCAGGTTGTCACCCAGATACCAGCTTGAATGAGGTTGGCACACAGATATCTTTATGCAACAATTATTATATTTACTAAACAATTATCAACTACTATACAACAAATGTATACAAGATTTGTATTTGTGTTTTACTGAATGCCTAGTTGACAAGACCATTTGTTTCTTTTCTTCTGCCACCATATTAACAAGTTTTCAGGAACTCCAGCACTCACTGATAACAGTCGAGTATGTGTTAACACTAGGTGTAAAGTGGACTTTTGCACATTTGGTAACAAGCGAGTGCCAAGACTGAGACTGGCGAAAAGTGATATTACGCAGTTAGGTTGTCATGTGGTCAGAGACCCCTTTCCCTTTGAAAAAATACAGTGACTTCATTTCCGAAGGACACATTGTGAGGCTTGAAATGTTTAGAAGAGTGAAATGTAGCAAGCACAAGTAGCATCCATGGTCCAACCTTTCGTAATTTTATTTCAGATAGTATTTTAATCTTCAAAATTTGTTTTCCACCTACGTACATGAGAGTTAGGGTGTAGGGGACCATTGTAACCAAATGGTCAGACCATTTGCCTCTCACTAAGGCAATCTAGGTTCGATTCCCAGCAAGTTAGGTCCCCGGATTTTCGCACATAGGAATCATACCAGACGATGCCGTTGGTCAGCGGGTTTTCTCAGAGACCTCCCGTTTCATACATCCCTTCATTCCGGTGCTGATCCATACTCACTTCAGGTCACTCCTCACCAACTCTTAAGACCTCAATGTTAAGCGCAGATCAAAATCTCTCACAATTAGGGAGTAGAGTTGCAGAAACATCCTCCTCCGTAATTGTCTGCCTCTTATTCTTGCAACTGTGTACATTTTGTTCAATTTAAATGCAGAAGTTTTGCAGACATTAGTGTTGGCAATGAAGATACAAACAAGTTGAAATTTTTAACTAAAAATAAACCTTAATTTTTCTGCCTACCCATTTCATCATTTTTCTGTAATTCGGGGAAACTTCGTCATTTTTCCATGATTCTTGCTCTTATAATATTTCAACGTGTGTAGCATTTTGATCTCTTCCATAACACAGATTATGGGCCCAGTGAAACTGATTGAAATGGTAGACAATATTCCAATGGTTGGAATATTTTATGGCATCTGTATCGACTGTCAGTTATACAGACTGAAGGTAGTTTAACTAATATGTGAGTGCCTAAGTTTGGATGAAAAGGAATTGGAAGAAATATTGGTGGTAAAAGGATTAACTGTTAAACTTGGTGACTATCGTCACTATGAAAGTGGTAGACTTTTGATGAAAGTTGATAAGACAGCAGTTCAACTTCTAGTTTTGAGAATAGTCTGGTTACAATTTAGAACCCATTAATTAATACAAAACTCCAAAACCACCATAAATGCTCTAGAAGGTATTTACATGAGGAAATTTGTTAGTTTGCAGTTGTTTCCGTGGAAAACGTTACTTCAGTCAACACTCAAGGAAGGTGGAAGATTGGAATGTCACACAGTCGAGTTTGAACATACTGTACGGGAATCAAAGCTAACACTAATAGGTGTGACCATTGATGAGGAAACTGACTTTACAGCTAATTACACTACCAGAAAACATACGAGGGTTAACCTAAATACTGAACAATGTGGTATCAGTCAGGGAAATAACGTCTTTATGGTGAACAAAAAGCTTACGTGTTACAACTGCGAACTTGTGGGACATAAGATAAATAGATGGCGAAGAAGAAATTTTCCAGGCTGTGCTTGAAGCAGAGGTTCTTCTAGATCTAGCAGACACACTCCAGAATCTAGCAGAGGCTCTCCAGAACCCAGAACAGGCTCTTCAGAACCCAGCAGAGGCACACTAGGACCTAGCAGAGGCACATCAGAACCCAGCAGAGGCACATCAGGACCGAGCAAAGGCATACCAGGATGTGGCAGAGGGCAATACAAGGCAATCATCACAAAAAACTGAGACAGGAATAGTTTTTAAAGCTTCCTAACTGTAAATAGTGATGACATAAATATGCTTTGCATGTGATTCAAGAGCATTTTAAGAATATTACAGTTAAACGAATCATTACAAATATGGAAAAGTTTGGTGTGTCCATTTTTATAGTTGCTGCCAATGGCTCATGTAAGCTCCATGGGAGCCAACAAGAGGAAGGGATTGAGAGGGGGGTGGCAAGAGGGACAATCAACACCCCCCTTCCCCCAATGTCCACATGGAAGGGGCCTCGCCCTTCCTGGTTTTTCTAGTTAAAATTAAATAGAGCTTAAATAATGATTAATAATATTGTTCAATTTGTACCTAGGCCAACCCATCTGCCCATCACACCACAGAGAAGGGGAGAGAGAGACCAACTGAGCATATACCTAAAAGTAAGTGGACAGCACTGTACTGTCATGCAATATGAGTCTTGAATTAGTCCACCCCCCTTGACCAAAAAAAAATCCATAAATAAGTCCATGCCTATGGTTGCTACTGAGAGGGGAACTATCTGATCATTTGAAAGACTTAGAAGTTGAATACTATACCATTTATCTATGAAAGCCATGGCGAGTAGGCAAAATGGCGTTTAATATTCATAAGGCATAGAAAGATAGGAAAGTTATAGGACTAGGAAAATTGAGAGTGTACAATGACCAATACAATATGGTTGACGTGCGCTGACACACACGCATCTATCAGCGACCGTTGGCACATTGCAGCGGTGCCGCAGTAATGGTATTAACACGCCAGGTATAGGAACACACCCAAATCAGCAAGACGACCGACGGCGACAACTGGAGGACTACCTTAATATCGCCACGTGGGTAATACTACAGGACAAAAGGAAGTAAAAGGAACCACCACAAAACCATGCTCAGGCAACACACGCACACCTGTAGCACCCATCGAGGAGCCCGGGCATTGGTCGTTTCTGTGGACACTAAGCAGTTGCTGTACACAACGTGTTCAATTCTCGAGACACAAAGGTACGGAAACAGACTGTGTGATGTTGGGAAAATATGGGATGAGTGCAGCAACATTTCGGAAGGGTCAACGGCCCATATAACACCAACTTTGTCGCGAGACACGGGAAATAGCGAAGTTAGGAAATCAACTGAAAGCATCAAGGAGAGATTCGCCCAAGTCGCCACCACGACTCAGGGTGACAACTGCATGGAGTGATAACCGGCGCCGAGCGTGCCAAGTGTTTGTGTGTAAATTCAAAATAACCCAATATATAATCTCTTGTAGTGCAACTAACAAAGTGTTATTTGAATTAAGGCCAGCCTGAACTTTGAGAGATCGGTTTACAAGACAACCGGGGCGGAAAGCCATTTAAATAAATTTTTCTACAGAAATCAGCCTTTTTATATAAATCAATCAGTGCTTCTTTTTTCATTTTTTCAAGACAATGTTATAGCATCAGTAGTTATTGTGTCAACTAAATAGTGTTTTGTGTATTTGCTATTAAACTCCCATGCGTGGAAGCGGAGAGCGGTAATTTTTCCGCGCCCTTTCTCGCCTTGTGCGAGGGAGGACACCATGTTGAAGTCAGTCAGTCTTGTTCCGGGCGTGAGGGATGGCGGCCACGCAACGCCGCGGTTCCTGGGCCTTCAAGTCGTACTGCATCCATTGTGCAAGGACAATAGTAACTTCATTCAATCTATTTAGTACGGAACTTTACGTAATCCAACCAAGTCACGTACCCAGGAGTAGTGCCGCCTCAACCTCTTAGACTCACAGTTCGCCCAAGGATTTATGTTCACTTTAGTGTTATAGTCGCACAGTACCGCGGTTCACGGTATTCACCACCCCCAGGCGTCGAGAGGGGGATCCGCTTCACGTACGCAAGTCCATGTTTTAAATTTTCGGGAACAATAAACGTAGTTCAGACGTACGTTGTGTTATTTCGAGCGTTGCCCTGTCTGGACATTTCGGGGAGCTAGACCCTTCCTGTTAAAACCAGCACCTCGTGGGTTCAACACCGACCTCAACCAAGGACGTGGAGGACTCAAAGGAACGCAGCCACACGAGCAGTAAACCTATGCCTCAGCAGCAGCCGGCAGCCCACGGAAAGTTGGGATGGAGAGCCCGACACTCGCTTAGTGCCCTGGTAATGGCACTGAGGCACCTACTTTTCCCTTTGGCCTCACCACCGACACGTCATGGTATGATGAACTGAGGTACCTTTGTGGTGGTAGTGGTGATATGATGTTCAAGATTTTAAAAGATGTAGTAGCTAGGCAACCTTACCAGTCTTGTCAAAGGGTAGTATACCTTTCAAAATCATTTCTAGTGATAAATGCAGCCTGAAGTCCAAACTGTAACTGGTAAATTTTTCAGTTTCACAGTCGTTTACCTTTTGAGAACAAATGACGAGGCTCAATACAATTTGAGACATTAAGTTTAAGGAACAGAGCAAAAATATCCTACTGATGGTTGTAAGAGTAATCTAATTGGCTGTGCTAATGCTGGTAAATATTCTCCAAAAAGTTTTTAAGAATTTGCGTTGTAAAAATTGCACTGAATTCACATGTACTGTACTTCAATTTTCACACTACACCTAACTTGTAAAAGTTAACAGACTACAGAATTAAATAAAGTAAGGTTTATGATGAGATCATTACTAAAATATCTGTGGAGGAGGCCTTTGGAGGTTTCTTGTACAATAGAACCCCTCAAGTGGATGAAAGTACACCTGTTGAGTTATGGTATAAATATTGTGTTTTGTTACAGTCAAATAAAAATATTTGGGTGCAAAGCTTTGGTAAGAATAATCTACCTATTGGCAAGTTACAAAAAAAAAAAGATGTGAATGGTTAATGCAATGGACTCTTAGGCAATTTGGCTTTTGGTGATTTAACCTTCAGGGTAATCGGGCCTTGCATGAAAAAACCTGCAATTTCTTTAAATAGGTTTATTTATTATTAGTACACGAAAATACATTGACAGACATACACTTTGTTTGTTCAGTACTGTTTTTATATTATTAATAGTGTGTTATTTAATTACGTTTCACACTAAACACTGTGTAATCTTGCTTTTAGTATATCCAGGCTGACCAGCCGCCACGTTAGGCATGATTACTGCAAAAATACTGCAATGGTGGAACATGTATCTTAACGAGTACAGATTTAACTGATTTGAAGAAAATTGCAAGTTCCAGATTTGTTACATCCCAAGTGGAAGGACATTCAAGAATCAAGCTAATGGAAAGGATGAGGTGGTTCATTACCCTTAACTAACACGTTCAAGAGGCAGTTAAAAAAAGACTTGGTAGTACTCCTTTTTAAGAATATATGGTATGTACATTTATAATTTACAGATAATAAAAGGCACCCAAGCGAGGTGTGAAGTGACATATATTATAATATACAATATTTGTTGATTTAACCAAGGAATCCTACCCTGCCATAACCAGCAGGAACAAATCACTGAAATTCTTCCATCCAGCTGTATTCCATCAAAACCTTAACTTTGGTGCTTGCTTTTGTGGTAGTGGCCCTACCCTTTCTGATGGCTCGCTCACACCAGAGTAGCAGCCTAAACTTTCCTAGTATTCACTCATGACAGGATGGCAGCCCCATTCCTTTCTGGTACGTGCTCCCTTCGGGGTAGTGGCCCAATCCCTTTCTGGTGCTCGATCCATTCAGGGTAACAACCCACTCCACTCTACTCCCCACTTGAAGTGTTTAAATTGTATTTCATGCAGTATCCTGGTTAGTGACCTACAGTCCAATTAAGAGTCCATAATTAAATGGGTTGTGCGTGTGATGTGACTAGCCCAAAACAAGTTTCAACCAAACATTTTATTTGAACACACCTGACAGCAACACACGTTGCAGCCCTAGCGGTCGACCAAGAGCCTGACATTTTCAAAGGTCTCATGCTGGTCTGAGCACAGTCGGTATTGGTCAGCTGTCAACCGTTACATTCTTCAAATCACTGCATCAAACCCTGTGACAACCGTGCATGTCACAACTTCCTTATAAAGAATTCATACAGTGTCCTATAACTTGTGGACAGGAAGCTTGATTTGAGTTTTTCTGCGTTATATTTTAGGAAGTTTTTAAATTGCACTACCAATTCATTTGAAGTATTTTATGCATTTTAAGCATTTTCTGAGATCAGTAAATATAACTAAGGATTTCTGTTTATGGCAAAAAAAATCTGATTGAATTGTTGGTTTTGTAGATGCTTAAATAGATATGATTTTGCCAATGATAAACAGAATAGGAAGAGTATAACTGGTCTATAAATTTGGATTTTCTGCAGTAACGTTATTGGAAAAATTAACAGCCAAGTGTAAGCCTTACTAGTACTGAAGCAGATTATGTTGCTATAGCTTCAGCTGCAGCTGAATGTTTGTAGTTCAGTGGAACAACTGTGCAGTTTGTTTTGTATACATATGATCAATTCTGTATTAAGATGGGCAGTACATTTGAGACAAAATATTCAAAGCACACAAGTGTAAAGTATCATTTATTAAAGATCTTGTGGATAGTCGGTATTATGATTTTGTGTATGTAGATATTTGCAAAAAGTGGTGCATGGATATCTCCACTGGCACGTGCGCATGTGTATAAAATATACATATACACAAACAAACCAGTATGGGAATTGAACTCGGTAAAGATGCCTTTCATAAATGGTCAACATGCATAGTATTTTATTCTCCTTTGTTACAGAAACTTTGTTGTGTGATATGCAGGAGCGTCATTTCAGATTTTTCTTGGGGGGGAGAGGGGAAAGATTTTTTTTTCGGTGACAGTGACCTTGTTGCATCTTTTTTATTAATTAAGCATGTATAAATTAGAAACTATAATAAAAATCTTCAGTTTTACGTGTTTAAGTTAACATTATTTAAATAACAAAATACAGAAAATAAATTTTGTACACTTAAAATTTTAATCCAGCAGGAGGGGGGGGACCTAAATGATGCCCCTGGTGATATGGTCTACTTAGATGTTATATCACTTCAACAGAGATGACTGTTTTTAAATCACAGTTTGTATAGATCTTCTCTGAAAGTATATTTTACTATGACCCATTATTTAATTAAAATGCACACCACACTGATAGAACAGTCGCTTGTTTTGCCAAACAATAAATGGAAACTTTTTTTTATTTTCCTATCATCTTTCAATATTAACCCCTTGCTTGGGATTTGATTTTTCACGTATTCACGTAATTTTAAAAGAACAATTCTGCCATAATCATTAAAGCACTCCGTAATTCTTTCAGCAGTGACGCTACACACTGTCAGCTGTCTACATAGAAAGCCATCAGCAGGTAAATACTTGCACTTGTCCTCAGATCCCACTTGTAACAGCCAGCCAACCCTGTTTCTTTAACACCATACTTCACTAACGAAAATTAATAGAGCTTAGTCCCACGCAGTAGTTATCTTGAGGCAGTTTTATTTTATATCTATGTATCAGACTCCCCCGTCCCAAGATTTTGCAAGTGCTCTAGTATTCGAAGATAGCATTTGTCAAATTGTAATGGGATCATCATATTTATTATAAGATTTGATATATTTTATTAATTGTGTTAAATTCAAATTGTATCTTAATAATACCATATGTTTTTTAATAATTTGACTACCTCATTTTAATATTATATTTCATTCTTGTTTAACTATATTCAGTTCACTGTTACATATTAGTTGTGCTTTGGACAATCACTAGGGCAAAAAGAAAACATTTTCATCTATTGAGACTGGAGAGAGACTTTATTTTCTGGCAAGAGAAATATTTAAAAAATTGGTAGTGTGTGTTGTATATGGTGCAAAAATTCGTTGAAAGTTAATGTACCATGATGTGTGGCAGTACAGTAATACATTACATTTGTCTCAAGGTAATATAGTTTCAACATAAATTCAATTTGCAATGGACTGATATTTCTTTAATTTTTTATTTTTGAAGACCTACAGTTTGTTACCCAGAGGCCGTCGTGCCATGCTCTACTAGAGATGCCGGGACAATTTTTATAAACATTTGATTGAACGAATCGAAAATCAGAGGTAGTTGATTTTAAAGTAAAAATAAAATTAATTGAATTTTGATCTAATTTCAGAGGGCAATTTACTTCTAAATTCATCTTATTTTATTTAAAAGGTGGTGTTGTTTTCCGTCTGTTGCGGTATGTTTTCTTTATCAATTTTGATTGTAGTTTGTTGCTATGTATTATGTAGTTACTGAAGGAATGACTCAAATATTTTGTTTTTTAGTCTACCACAGTATCTTAGCTAACTTTTCAGAAGACGCTGAACTGTGCAAATTTATAATATTATTGCAATTCCTATATGTGCACCGATTTCAGTCCATAATGCACTAGCAGTTGTTACGAAACACTGCTCCAGTGTGAACTATTCAACAGAAAACATGACTGGGTGCCAAATGGGTGATATGAATGAAATTAGCATAAATTCTTTAGCACATACTCTTAGTTTCAGTATTTTGTTGAAATTAGACTCTCTTCAGGACAAATAATGTTTTGAGTATATACTCAAATATTGCCCTACTTTTGGAGTACAAACTCATCAAGAGGCTCCTTTCTCATTGCTGTCAGTAAACAACTGTTGCTCTGTACATTGATGTGAAAATCACAGGAGATTTGTTATCATCAGACAGTGAAAGAGCAAAAAAAAAATAAAATAAAATAATATGGGGATATAAGTGATGTGACTTTTGTGAACTGAGTTACTTTGATGGTGCTTTATACAGGTACATTTACAGCTGCAATACCAGATACTTAAATTACTTAAATGTAATGTGGTTTCCATACTGCAATATCCAACACAGAACTGAAAGAGAGCAAACTCATCTGTGTTAACTACATTAAATGGCTCATTGCTGTGCGATTGGCTAAGGAATAAAAAAATCCTAGATTTATAACACCCAATTAGTTTGCTAAGTGTGTGCAAAATTGTTCAAGAGTAAATTTGTATGTGTTATGCTGGTAGCAAAGGGAAAAAGTTGTATCTGCATAAAGTGTTTTGTCTTCTAGTAAGTAGTCTTCTTCTAGTAGCCATGTAGGCGAAAGGATTGTATCTCGCAGTAGACTGGATTAAATAGTAGTTTAATCAAATGTTCCTGCACTTTCTTAATCCCCTATAATTCAACAGTTTGCAATTTAACAGGTCAAATTTTTACCATAGTTATGTAGTTTACTGCATAGACCTTGTACATATTAATATTTCACAGCACCTGTATTAGAAACACAATTTTTATAAACATGATTTGGTTGTTTGGATTGATGCTCTGTGGTGCTCTTATAACATTCTCTTGCATTTGGTGGTTATTTAACATGTTCTGCATTAGTCAAATGAGAAAGAGGAGTCTGTTGATTAGTTGTGCAGGAAGAAAAGAATTAACGACACTAAAGTTCACCTTCTGGACACAATTATATGTATGCAAACATATGTTAATACAGTACAAATGAATACTGGATAGGATACCATATTTAGCAAATTCAGTGGCAGAAAACTGCAGGCTTTCAGTTATTGTGCATTAGCCTATCTTGGCTTCCGGACGGAAGCAACATATTTTTCATTGCAGTAAAAAAGTTCTGCCTCTCATTGCAGCAGGTAGGCCTATTTGAGGATCTTTATAGCAGATGCTAACTGAAGACTAATGTTCAAGTTTTCTATGGTACTACTTACAACGATTAAATACAATTTTTAAATGAATATGGTATCTTCTCAGCAGTTCCCATTAAGTAGGTGCTCTTCCATCCTCTATAACTCTGAGGGGCACTACTGGTCGCCTGCAGTCTATAGAGAATTCTGGACAGTAACAGTTCTCTAGTGCATAGTTCCCATCTATTTTCCTCCTAACAGTCTGGTGTTCTTTCACTGGATTCAAGGCTCACCACACAGCTAAAAGAATGTTGTAGCAAACCATGTCAGCCAAATTCTTTATCTTGTTTCAGAAGATAACCAGAACTATGAGCCCTCCAGTGGCAATTTGGTTCTCTGTGCCTCTCAAGGACTATCTCCAGTAAACAGATAGGCCAACCATAGCTATGTAGGCCACCAGGAGGGTTGCTTCAACCTATTGGGAAACAGGATTGCATCAATGACACACTTGTTGAAGTTCTCACACTTAAGCTGCGAGCATCTCTGTAGACACTACAGAGAAATCTCAGTTCTCTTGTCTTCAACTGCACAGGGTGTGTACTCGCAAGTATTGTAACCTACAGCTAGTCCTCCAGATACCAGTGAGCTTCCTGCAACTGTCACTGTCTAGGTTAAAATAGCACGTATGGAAGCCTTCATTGCAAATTTCTATGCACTTCATAGCAAACAGCCATAAAGATGGCCTGCTCTTGAAGCTGTCTCCTTTCTGTTGCCAAAGAAATCTATTTCCTGCACTTCATATCAAACAGCCATAAAGATGGCCTGCTCTTGAAGCTGTCTCCTTTCTGTTGCCTCCCCCGACATGTCATCAACCACTTTTACTCACATCTTAAGTATTTGCAGGCTTTAACACATTGTGGTCAACACTTCATTAGAGTTTTGAATACTCTGAGCTCCGAGCACTATCCAGAATACTCTGACAACACACAGTATGTTTCTGCACTCCTGCTGCAGTATCTCCACCTATGGGTAGTCTGCCATCTGTGTCTGACAAGCCAAGCCTTTTCAAATATATTCAGTGACTAAGACAAACCCTTTTTGATGCCAGCAGACACCTGACAGAACTGCAATAATATCCAGCCAGGCGCTCGTGAATATTTTAACAATGTTTCAAATATGCATCATGTGATATAATGCTTCAATCTCCCAACAATACTGTTATCAAAGCAGTCTCATCGCTACGTTGAAGAAAAGTGTTGGTTCTCAAATCCTGACCCAAGCAGAAACTACTCTCAACTACCGACACCTCTGTGCTATGAATTAGGTCCTCCTGGATAACCTTAAGAGCCAAATATCACACCACATTATATCAATAGACTATCATAAAAGCAGTTCATAAAATGTGCTCATCAAGACTTTTGGAAGAGATGGCACCAATATTACCTCTAGCACCTGCAACAGCATCTTAAGTATGTACTTACTTTTCACAGAAACCTCACTGATGATACACCGTTCATTGTGAAAGATTAGAACACGTCTCTTTGTTGGTATCTGGGAAATGATGTTAATGTATTCCTTTACCATACAACGTGGTTAGTGGATCAAGTTTAGACCCAGTCACGAATCCTCCTGTCATCAATGGTCAGACTATATCCTTTGTCTATACAAGAAGGTTAAAATACTACACATTTTAGGCGAGTGGGAATTTTCAATTGTACACAGTGTGTGTTCAGATTATGTACTGTATACAGTAAATACGTAGCAACATGAATGTGAAATACCAATGCTGGGATTTTGCAGTTTGAAATTAGCACCCAACCCTCGACTCTCCTGGTAAACATTTCCCTACTTGATAGTAGATCAACCTTAACAACATTTGGACATATTTTTAATTTAAAAGTGTGCGCAACTGTTTCATCAATGAAATAATATTTGCCAAAATATTAACATTTCATGACTTGGAACTTTATATTTCCATGCAGTAAAAACATACTGTATGTTTAATGTTGCATACCTTCTCACAGTGCCATGATATTTTTATGGCTCTGTCTTTCTAAGTGGTGGTATTCACACAGTAAAGGTACAATTTTGCAGAGTAAATATCATCCTTAACAATAAATTTACGTATTTTGCTAACTAAATAGAAACTTCAGATGCATATTAACAGGGTTTTAAGCATGCATGGACAGTCACAATCTTTAAGAAATTTTCATGTTTTTTATGCGTATAGTTCTACAATTGTGTATTACAGTAGACCTAAGAAAGTTATTTATTAAATAATGCCGGTTTTGTTATTAAAAAAAACTTAACAGTAACTGAAAAGTATATACTGAAAATAACCTGCTTTTACATTCAGCGCATGTTTTTCTTCCAGTTACTGTTATTTGTGTCCTTTTCCTCCATGACTGAACTAAATTTTGATAAATAGGCCTGTCCTTTGAGTTGCACATTAACCATGATTTTGACTTACAGTGTTTCTTCCCCAACTTTAACCCAGTGAATCAAGAGTTGACTGTACTACTAACATTTTTAAGAGGAATTTCATATAATAACATTTTAATAATTAAAATGGGTCTCAAGCTATAAACTTACACCCATGACCACTTGAATTATATCTACTTACTGGCCATTTATGATTAAATCTGTATTTCACAAATCTTGACTAAAATAAATATGTTGCATAATACTACAGTTTTTTACAATATAATTTTAATACTACCAAGGACCCAGAACAGATCTACTTTTAAGTTAATCTCCAAGCATAATTTTTAAATACATATTAAAATATACATTGTCAGTAATATAAAAGTCAGTTTACTTCACATATGAAACCGTATCATTAGAATTAAATTATATAATATTATAACATACAAACACAGACAAATACATTACGATAAACACAAAAAATTCATGCACGAGTAAAATTTACCAAACAATGTAATGAAACGAAAACAGACCAGTTACCAAAGTACGAAGACTCAAGGCTTCATTACATTCAAGATGCGGGAAATCTTCATAATGCACTCACAAAACAACAGTTCAAGCAACACAACTCACGACTACATACAACATGCGGCGAGCAAAACCAGTCTTCTGTCTTCAGGGCTGTGGTAGTGATTATGCAGCGTGCCACAAACAACTTGCAACACCACAAACTCATGCAGTGAAACAGGTACTCTTCAAGCTTCACGGAGATAATTTTTGTTTCACTAACTAAAAATTGCACACGCTACATTTCCCATGCTGTGAGGTTTTTACTCTAAGTAAAGGTTACAGTACGGTAATTCTGTGAGAGTAAATATTACTGTACAGCAATATTAACGTACGTATTAGGGTTGGAGTAAAAAAAACTTAAGTTTTAAAAATTGTGCTAAAATTTTCTACTTGATACCAGTTCTTTTCTTATATGAGGGGGGTTAGAAATAAAGTGAAGTAAGTCACTAATTTGAATAAATTGAGGTTATTGCATATTGGCTTAATTTTTCATGTCCCACATTTGAACAATGTGAGACAAGGCAGGGGAACCCCTCCATTAATATGCAAGGTGGATGGTTAAAAAAAAATCAGTTTTTTATGAGTCCCTACACAAAACACTTTACTCTGCAAAACTAAGAAATCCTGACTTACTTCACTTTCATTCTAACCCCCTCATATTCTTAAGAATTAATTTTTAAAATTACTTCTCTTTACCGGTGAAGTCTTTTCATTGAATTATGTTTTTATGTTCTTTACTTAAAAATATAATTTTGTTCCAAGATACAGATTGCAGGCTTTCGCCGCCATTATTAATATTGTCACGGAGTGAAATTTTTGGAATGTATTTAATCGCTGTTGGAGTGTTATAAAGGCGGGAAGGCGGAGGTCTGGTTATTTCGCAATGAACGCCCGCCTTTGTGCTGGATTCGCTGACTACTACTGGGAAGGTGCCCGATTACCGCGGCTCAGTTACCCTTCCTAGCAAGATGAACAATTTTTCACCTGGCAACAAGGGGCGTTAGTTGTGAAACTCAGTGACCGGGAGTAGGCAGCTACCGGGGTTACTGGCCAGAGCTTTGCTGACTCGACAGGATAGTCGGTGTCGACAGGCGCAGTATAACGTTTTTAGGGGAGTTCTTATGTGGCCGGCGAGGTGTAAGGATGTAGCTGTCAGAAGCTTCGCGTTTCGCTAAGGGTGGGGCTCGGCCCCACCCTTGGTCATCAATTTAAAGTGTTAAGAAGATGCTAAACTGTGTCGAGAGGATGCCGGGCCTCGACTGAACAGTATCCAGGAGGAGCAGCCACCCTGAACGACTGTAAGGGCTCTCGTCGGGACGATGAGGGCTCTGGCAAGGCTCGTGAAACTCGTGAAACACACGAGTACTCCTAGTTTTATAATTTTCAATCTAAATTTAAATTAATAAATAGGTCCATTTGTAAATGTAAAGTCCACATTAATTTTAAAGTCAGTGTTGAGAGTTTACTTTCATAATGTTTAAGGCTCAGTCTAGGCACCTGATTTTTTTGGTGGTGAAAGAAAACTGAATTAAATCCATAAATCTACTTGTGAGTACAAAGTAGTTTTCCAGCTGTTAACTTTGTTAGTCGAAGCTTAAACGCATCGTTTTAAAGAAGTACTGTATACTCTTTCTTATTAAACTATCTGTTGATAAATTGCTTAAACTTATCGTTATTTTATAAAATTTCATTTCATCAACTGCGATAATTTCATGTACAAATTTTGCTAACTTATTACTGTAAATGTTTTCTCTATCTGTTTTCTAAATTTTGTGTCTACTACAGTTATTTCTCCACATTAGAAACACAGTACTTTCTTTATTAGAATTTAATAGTAATTATTTATTTCAGTAACGAGAGGCAACTAGTCCTGTATAGGGCTTTTTTCGTAGATTCCGAAGGCACCTGTATCAGCTAAGCGAAAGATTATGTGGTTACCATTTGAGTTGTGTTGTACGGCAGAGCTACGTCCCATAATAACTAAATTATAGTTTTTAAGTCTAGGTTTTTATTTTATGTTACACTGAGTGTACACGTGTCAGCTGCACTTAAGAGTGCTTTGCCCCCGTTTTGGGTTTTGTGCCCTTATTGCATTAAGTTGTGTTCGTTTAGAGAAACGTGTAATTAAGTTACGTTCGCCGCATCATCCAATGCCCACTAAGCAAGGGTTAGAATCCCTAAGAAATGTGGTTTTAAGCCGCTACAACACCAGCGTGCAGGCTCGGCGTTACAGTATGTTCTTGGCTTCTCTGCTTGAGCTGCATCACATGTTGCTTCTTTGACAATGTTTCAGCAGTTATTGCAATTGCCATCATCAGGTCGAGAACAGGAATAGACTAAGCTCAAGCCCAGAAGCTGAACATATTGTTCAAAGATATAGTTGAGGCAATTCTGAGCCTGCTACATATCTCTGAAGTTAAACCTACCAATAAAACTCTAACAGTAGACTGATTTTACTTTAGCTATAACACATGCAATAAATATGATTATAGTACTTGCACTCTCAATAAGTTCTTTCACAAAAGACCTAAGTCACTCCCTTTGATAGGTATTAAACCAATATATCTATTGTTTTCTTCCGATGCCATTCTACAAGATACACTAATATTGATAACACATTATACAATCTACCACAAAGACAATTGCTCACTCTCAACAACTGATTCACATTCAGATTCAGATTTTTGGGTCCTTCATCAAAATTACTATATCACACATTCTAATTGGAATTTACATTACCACTATTAAACAACCTACACTCTCCGCTCTTATAAAAAACACACTTTTCGTAAAGAAACGGCGTCAGCGTCTGTAATTATGGAATTAATTTCTCTTGCTATTGCTAACTGTTGAGAACAAAAATATTTTTTAATCAGTATACATAAATCTGTGTACACAGCAGTATTAATATCAGTATTTTGAATTTTGAGACGTGCAACAGCACTTCCTTGGACAAGCCTAGTCCAATATGCATCTGTATCCTGTGATCAGTGAAGGGAACAATAATGTACACTACATGGTCTATCATGGTGCAATAGAAAGATTGGCAAAGGCTCGGTTAAAGTGCCAAGACCTGGATGTCTTAAGATGTGACCACCAGAGGTGATCCTCAGCTGCAATGACTTCAACGAAACCTGATTCTGGAATCATCTTACAGGAACAACATGGACCTCTACTAGTAGTCACCCTTCCCTCAATCACAGAATGCCAACTGTTACAGACGAGGTATTTTTGAGAATTTCTGGAGGACCAGGAAAAAAACATTTATGAGGTACAACACAGAAAATTTTTTACCAACGCGCCACCTTGAGTATACTGGATATAGTTCCACGAATATTCAACCTTTGAGAGTTGAAATGTTCTTGCAAAACACAGCACATGATATGGTTGACAAATTAGTTTCACATATACAGCATTACGTAATACTAAACATCAACATTCAGACAACAATAAACTGAGCAATAAAACAATCTGATGCTTAGAGTAATGCTTTACAGTATGTTGTTTTATCACCACCTCGTGATAGGCTAATATTACCTACAGCATAAAGCTTCTTCTATTAAAAAGCAACCCTTCTATTTTCCCCTCCCAATTTCCGCATTTTCTCTACAGATAACTTTTCTTTCCATTAACATTTTCAAAAATTGTTCTAACAAAATAAATATTACGTATAAGTTTTAAATGTGAGGAGGTATGTGGATAAACGTACAGTACAATTTTTTTTGCCTACTGAACAAGACCTACCAACAACATTACATGCACCAAATACTATATGGACTTATCTTCCATGCCACAACAGTTTTAAATTATATGAAACACAACTTCATTCTTTGATTTTGATTTCTTAATAAAATACGTAATTTTATTTCTCTTATGATTGGTAACGATAGCTTAAGGATGTTCAAGTTAGGAAAAATAATAATTTTATATTTGTACTACATAGTGTAAGTTTTGTAGACATTACTTGGGAGAACATTTACCATTTACGAAAAAAATTAGCTCAGCCAATTTTCCCATAGTAACATTTCAAAGTCAAAATTTGCATGTTTTTTGTTCTGATAAGTTGCAAAAACCAACAAACATAATGAAATTAAAAAATACACTCAAACTACATGTCATGAGCCACTGCAATTACAAAATATTTTTATATTAAAAAAAATTTTGATAAAAGAGGCAAAAAAATTCAAAATTTCAGAAGCTTTTTTTTAATACAAAAATATTTTGTAATGGATTTTAAAACATGTTAAGCAGTAGCCTGTGACATGTAGTTTCAGTGTAATTTTTTTTTAATTTTATTATGTAAACTGGTTTTTGCAGCTTGTAAGAACGAACAACGTGCAAATTTTGACTTTTTAAGTGCCATTATGGGACAACTAGCTGACCTAAATATCTTTTATAAGAAGAAAATGTACTCAAGTAACATTTACAAAACTAACACTATTTCAGACAAATATAATATTACAATTATTCCCCACCTGGACATCTTTAAATGAAATTTACTGTTGCAGTTCATGTCCACAGGTGCAAATCAAAGACTGCTGGAACCTATTTCACACAAGTAAGGCCTACTAAAGAATCTCTGGGTAGCATTAACAAAGATAGGAAAGAATAGGTGCTACAAGAACAGGCTTGATTAGCAGGGTGAGGGGTTAGTGTTGGGAAATGGGAGGAGGGGTAGGAGTGGTGCAAGATCCCTATAGTTCCATTTTTTAGTTTTATTATGTTTTGTGTTATCTGTTGCAAACTGTTACTTTCCATGTAATATTCTTACTTTATGGGCAATGTGTCAATAACTACAATTTAAATTTAATTCAAGTAAACGTGATTCATAAAATAATAATTACAGTAAACTCCAGATTATCCGTGTTAATTGATGCTGCACCACGCACGGATAATCGGGAAACATGGATAACCCGAAAATAGCACATATGTTAATACAAAAATAAAAAAAAAAAAAAATAATAATTTATATATAATTAACTTCAAATACCATAATGAGTAATGGTTTTACCTACGAATAATGTATTCCACAACCTTTCCACCAAAATAAATAAAAGTACATCTGAGGTGCACTGTAAAAAACGAAACTAATGTCGAAATTTCGTTAATACACTCTTACGTGATCTCGTTAATCCATTCTTGCGTGCAAGAGTTGACACTCTTACATTCCAAAAATAATTTTTTATAAAATTCGGTTTTATAGTGTTCAACATACAGAAAGCCACATGGATAATCCAAAAACCAGTTAATTGGTGCATGGATAATCCAAAAACCGGTTAATCGGTGCACGGATAATCAAGAGTTTACTGTATTAAAACATGTACTGTATACAGAGTCATGATTACCTCCCCCCCCTTTTTTTAAAATAAAAATCCACATTGTTGCTACAAGGAATTATAAACTATATTGAGAATTTGAAACTATTTTCAACTGTGTTTGCGATGGTTTTCTGCCAAGATAAATTAAGTCATATAACATGGCATGGAACACAGCATAAATCTATAGAAAACTAAAATGCCTGAAGTGCCTGGAAAACAGAGAATATAAAAACATATTTGAAGACTCATCTCAGAACAGATAAGAAAATTGGCTCAAATTTGGATGGAATAAATGACCCCAACTTTGAACATTTGGAAGCATCACAAAATACGTTGAACCCCGATTCTACGGACACTCACGGTTCCCCAAAATTTGTCCGTAAGACCGAGTTGTCCGTACGAACCGATAGGACCAAATTTCGGTTCGACAGTAACCCCCCCTCCCCCTTCCAAGGCGGTCCGGACGTGAGAGAGAATCAGTAAGAGGTCTCTGAGGATACAATCACGTTTTAAAGAGACTTATCTGAAAGCAGGTGTTCTTGCATATATTATCTTAGTACGCCGAAAAATTCCGAGTAAATTAATACTCCTTTTGTGCGTAAACAAAAAACAAGTAAATAAAACGACAAAAAACAAGAATGCACCGTCGACATTAACTTTACGTGCTGCAGCAATATTTGCCGTGTTTACTTATGCCACTGGCAAATAATACGTTTAACAGTGTTTCAGGTTGATAAAGAATAATCGTTTTGATAGGATTTAGCAATATAAACAAAATAATACCCGAAATGTACGTCAATAACTTCTAAACATAAACGATTATTAACAAGGCATTTTGGTTTCTCTTTACAGGCAGAAGTTGTATGCACGTCTTTTTTATATATTAAGTTAATGTTTGTATAGTGCAATAATAAATTCTGATTTAAATTATACTTAATTTCTTCAAAAAAGATTACAAAAGTCAGTTAAAATGAACGAAAACATGTAGCGCAACGTCTCTTAACAATACGATACAACATACGTTTACATGTTTCTTGTGAGAAAATTAAGTATATCATCTTACTTCCTGTGATAAAACATAGATTAGTGAAATTTTCCAATATTATGACCAAAATAATGTCCGTAAAACACAAACAAATAAAATGTACGGTAAATTGCTACACAAATATACGGCCTCAGCGTAGCACGTAGGCCTAACTTCAAAATAGTGTGCATAAATGGCTTGTGATTATATTTGGCCTATTACAAAATTATATGTAACAAATATATTTTTACGTGTACACTTTCCACTTCGAATTTGTAATCAAAATCCAAGTCGCAGTCCGTGAAGAAAAGCAAATCGAAAAAGGACACAAAGTAATTCCTCAGGATGAGGAATGCCTAGCAAGGGGAGAGAAGAGAAGGAAAATGGCGGAGTTACAATTTTTTTTTTCGCTTGTGACACCCACCCAGTGCAGACATTAGGTTTGTTCGCGTGGTCTGCCAGTTTGGTGCCAGTTCTGCTAGTTTTCTGCCAGAAGGCATTTGTTTTACCGGAAGTGTTTTTTTGGTATGCTGTTCGGGTGGGACTAGCAGATGCCAGTTTTGCCAGAAATGGGTGCCATTCCTGCCCATGCTCAGCGAGCAAGGGCAAAACTAACAGCAATAACAACACGTGTGACGTCGCATGACGATGCTTGTTCAAAACAAAAAACTCTCTCGTCTCGTGCTAAACAGTGATACAATTTTGTCCCTGCTGTAATAATCCAGTAATAGAAGAACTGTGTAAATTCTTTTGTTTTCAGAATTAATTAAAATCACCGTAGTCACGAACAAAGCCAGATAATGTTGCAGTGTACTCTTAGTTCTTTTGTAAATAGCGACGAGGTTAACCTAATGGTAAACATGCATCAAACCTACATTTATATTTTTGTGGTCACTGTTTAAATAAATTCAAGAATACGTTATGTGATTTTGTATAATGTGTTACGATTTCGTCTACGAGTTGTTTTGCACATTAAATGCTTTTCCCAGACATTTAGTGAAGAAATCTTAAAACACATCAATATGGGAATTTGACAGTAAAATCGTAGAATGTAAATTTCGTATTATATGGAGAAAATTAACAAAACATGTCCTTTAACAAGTCAAGTTAAGTACACCACAAAATGTTGCAGAATAGGCCTACTAAGTACGAACATGTCATCACTACAAGAGTGCAGAAAGGCATTACAATAGGATACCAAAATTCGTAATTTTAACCATTTTATGGTAGGCCTAGCTCAAGTTGTTATTTAACACATTCCTCAAAGAGTATTTTATAGTTACGACTTCATTTTAGGAGGCAGAGGTACAAAAATTTACAGAGTATGGACACACAAAATTTTAGGATAGGAGCGCTATACATGTGAAGCAGGGACACACAAAATCATGGAGCAGGGGTATAGAAGTACATGAGGAAGGGTAACAGAAAATTGTAGGATAGAATTACAAAAATGTGGGGAAGAGACATTAAACAACATGGAGCAGAGGTACAGAAATATGTAGGGTAGGACCACTAACAGGGTAGGACCACTAACAGGGTAGGACCACTAACAGGGTAGGACCACTAAAAATACGGAGCAAGGTCATTAAAATACTGGAGCAAAGATACAGAAATATGTAGGGTAGGACCACTAAAAATATGGGACAAGGTCATTGAAATATTGGAGCAAAGATACAGAAATATGTAGAGTAGAAAAACAGAAAGTTGTAGGGCAGGACCACTAAAAAATGTTGGGTAGGGACATTAAAGATCTTGAAGCACGGGTGCAGAAATATATATATATGGTAGGTGGACAGAAAAGTGTAGGGTAAGTCCACTAAAAAAGGTGGAGGCAGTGACATTAAAAACATGGGGCAAGGGCGCTACAAATTATGGGGTAATAAAATGCATGCCATGAACATTCTTATGAACCATTATATTATTAACCTTTAGTAGAACACATTTTAAAAAATTGTGCCTGTATAAGCTAACAAACTCACAAAAATTAATCGCCTACAATTTACATGGTGTACAACGTTACATACGAAAAAATTAGCCAGCCTCTAATGTTCGTCAGCAGCAAAGTTGTTTAGGCCTACCTAACTTAATTGCCTTTGACTAATTTAGCCTACTGTGAAACTATGCTAGCATGAACATTCCTACCAAAATTTACAAAGACAATTTTAATGCATGTATCATAACTTCGTCGTACGTGGTATAAATTTTCGTCCTATGTAGTGAAGGACATATGCTAAACAAATCCCAAAGCCCATTAAAAACATATTTTTCCGCTACTGGTATTAAACTCTTTCGTCTCAGACACTATTAGTTTGCGTGGGAATTCCTGCGATATCTTGTTTTCCATTCTTTAGGCTTAAACCAATGTTATTGTATTTATTAACGTAATTACAAAAATACCTCTGGAAGCTAAGCTGAGTTTTCAATGCTGAACTTTCAAAACAAACTTTCGCCGGTGTTTTTCAAAACAACATGCTTGTTTACCGACAGATATTGTTCGGGTGGTCATAGCCACTTGCGACTGCCCGTCCTGCCATTTCGCTGCCAGCGTAAAATGGCACTTGCCCTCGGCTGGTAAAAATGGCAGCCCACGCGAACAAACCTGTTGGCTGGCAGCGGTAGCATGGGTGGAGCATGAGCTATGATGAGCAGCACAGACCTCGCCAGACAGAGAGAAACAAAGAGGTAGAGCGAACGAGAGAGAAGCGGATGTTGCTCTGAGAAACAGCTGGCGGTAGGTCTGTTACCTACCTCGCGCTCTGCGGCTTACGTGCGCAACAGTGTTTCTTAATGAATTTTTGCTATTTTTCTGCAGTTTTCATCGTGATACCAATTATTTGAGTGTTGAGCTCTTACACCTATATTGCTTACACATATTGCGACTTATAACGACGTTTTAATAGATTTCTGCGACTGATTTTCAGTTACTAAAAATTTTATTTTTTCACTGTTCGCGGAAATCTGTACATACGAGCGAAATGTACATACGAACCAAGTGCCGTACCAGCGGGGTTTTAATGTACATACATTTAAACTCTTTCTAGAACTTTACTTCTCTTTCAAGATTCATAATAGAATGTCATCCATTAAGTTGTTGAAAAATATGTCCTTGTAAACTGAACAAATATGTGTGAATAAATGCCTAATATTTTACATTAAAAATTTTTATAACAAAAAAATTTTAAGAAATTAAATGAAACTAGAAGACCAAACAGTGTAAAACAAAGTATAAAAAATTAGTAATATGTAATACAAGTAACAATTGTAAAAGTAAAGGGGAGCAGACATGAGCAAAAGAGGCGAAGAATAAAATTAACAAAAATAAGTGAAAATGAACAGCATAAGCAAAACTAGAGAGGAACTGAAACTAAGAATACAAGGGGAGTAAAATACAGAACTACATACTATGCTGAACAGAAAATTAATTAGTGAGCGCTTGGGACTGAATGTCCACATAAAAATAAACACATTGCTAATGTCTGCCCGAAACCAACTTAAAAAATCACTTATGCAGACCGCAATTAACTACAGTAGTATGGTTGGTTGTGATTGAGTCCAGAACCTACTAAATCAAAAAGGGGGAAAAAAAAAAAAAAGGAATATGAGAAAGAATGAGAACATACAGTACAGGACAGGACAGGTCAAGATGAGTGAAAATGAAAAGAATTGAGGTAGCAAAATTGGAGAGGTAAATTGGAAACTGCATCTCCATAGACCATAATCTACTGGAGCATGGAGGAAAAAAGATAAATTTTTTAATTAAGTAAGTGCCGAGTAATTTTCGAATGGGTAGCTGTTTAAAGAGATTTCATTGTTAACAAGTACATATTTAAGTTAAAAAAAAATTCTTAAAAGTGTTAGTCAACAATGTAATGTTTACAATTAACAGTTTTAGCAAAACTTTAGTCAAAACACAAATGTGCATCCAATTCTTACACACACACATGCACATATGAGCAGGAGTTGGGTATAACTTGTCAAGTACATACATATACAGTATCTAAACAGCACACAATTCTACGAAAGGGAGCAACACAGTAGTGTTATGTGAAAGAAAAATAATACAAACATTTCTATGTTACAGTTGTTTACAAGTTAACTAGTTTGAACTAACAAAAACTGCAACAAATTTTCAACTATTCACCTTGAAACTTCAATTGAAATTTCGGCAGGTGCAAAATATTTAGCATGCTTAAGGGGATGTAATAAACCACTCATGCAGCCATAAAAGAATATGAAAAAACTGAAGAGATTAAAAAAACTCACCACAAATCTGTTGACTTTTGGTCTGTGTGTTTTCTCTTTCGGTTGTTGTGTGTCATTCTTCAGCGATTCAAACCTGGCACGTAGCGACTTTGTCGTGTCTATGCTAGTTTGCTGTAATCAAATCGAAAAATTGCTGTTAGAGTTACTGAAAGTCAAACTTCATCAACATGTTAAGCTAAAATAATTAATAAATCCAAGAAATTATAATATAATGCATTGAAATAAGATTGTAGCCATAGAATAAACCAAAGATAAGGTAAAGGCACCAACTACACTAGACCCCCGATTTTACGAATACTCACGGTTCCTCTCATCGCATTCGTAAAATCGCTACCTTCGTAAATTCGATAGTGGCTTATTTTGCCCCCCCCCCCGCCCCCCCCCCACCCAAAACCCGGACATAACAGAAAATTTTAAAATTGCATTTTTTCTGCAAAGTGTCTCTAGGCCCCGACTTCCGTAGCGTTTTGCGGGAAATTAATTAACGTAATAATGTAAACATAAATTGATATCAGTAGCCAGGCGTCACACTGCTGAGCAGTAGATATGACCGACCCTTGTCCCCAAAAAATGAAAAAAATCGAGATTCCGAGTGTCTTCTCTCGAGCGAATAGCCCGAATCCCGTAGCATTTAACGGAAAAATAACGCAAGTGATAGTTGAAATATAAATTTATATCAATAGGCAGACGTCTTACGATCAAAAGAACATCGCTAAACAATATATATGACCAATCCTTT
>PNEQ01070311.1:0-27272 GCA_003012365.1 Medauroidea extradentata
GCAACACTTCGTATGTGTCCTTACCTAAAGACGATATCAGTATCGCCCGCCGTTTTGCTTGATCGCCTTCCTTGTCCTCCACGCCATTTGCAATAAAGCACTGTTCCAAGCGCTCTGCATAGGAATCCCACAAATCGTCGCCGGGAATAAACTTATCCACCTTAAATCCCGCCATGTGTGTGCTAATACTTTACCAGAACCACTTCACTATAAAAACATGTTGAATCCCATCCTCGTCGCCAATTATTACGTTTTATTGCACATTTACAATGTTTACATTACCACCGGACTAGCCTGTGGTGCTATGCGTTTTTCCAACTGCCCTTTCTGCAGTGCAGCCAACATGACCGACACCAATATCCCACATGTACAATATACTTCCTAAATGTAAGTATAATGTGATAGAGCTAGTTGTACAGATTTTTCTGTTTGCTTGTGTTTTACTTGGCCTATAGTTAAAAATGCACACATACTACATAACCTACAAAGCTAACTTGACTTTTTTGTATTTCGTTTATTACGTGTTCATATTTTTATGTCAACCATGTCATACTTTTTTTTTGCGTAATGTGACGTATTTGGGGAAATATTTTTCGAAGCTCATTAATCTCTGCTCAAATATTCTAGTTAGTTAGGTGACGTGTTTTTCTTTTTTTAATTCTTTGGTAACATTGAAATCTGGGGCCATTTTGTATCTTTATGATAGAAAGATATTATAGAAAACTTTTTCATAATTTAATCAAACAGGGTATGGGTATATTGCTTTGTAAGCTGACTTATTTTTTGTATACCAGGTATTTTGTCTGTCATACATCTTAAATAATATTATTATTCAATATTCCTGGATGTACAGAAAGAATTTTAACCATCAGGGTAATTTGGACTCACTTTGAAGAAAGTAAGCGTATCAGTTGTGCTGGTAACTTATTGTTTTATTACTGTCATATTGTAAGGTTTTTAGGAAAGGTCATTTGGTAAGTCTGAATAAAGAAAAATGTCTATGATAGTCCTTTAAAAATTGAATTGAAGGAAGGTTGCTTGTGCTCTAAAGGTTAAACAAGCTATTTGGTACATACACTTTATTATAGTGTGCCTATGGCGATTGATTAACCTGGTTATGTGACCAAGAAAATATAGCAAGCTCTAGCGAGTAAACATCCTTTAAAACACTGTTAATTGCCAACAAAATTTGGTTGGATAACAAACCAAAATGTTATCTACTATCTTAATTGTTGCAGGGATTTTTTTCAATGGTTATAGCTCTCCTGATGTATTTAGATATTGTTTTCATTATTTCGATTGAAGCACTGCCTTTAAGGTCTACAACTATTTAGACAAGCATTTTTGTGTCAGATGTTTGTTTAAACTGTGTGGCAAAAATTATGAGACAAAAATAGACTTCATACCTATATTTATTAAGAATAAAAAAGGAATTCAGTTGCTCGACCAGCTATACAATAACTAATACCCTTGTTGCAACAATGAAGAAAGTGGTTTTTCTCCTGCTAACAAGATAGAAAAGGACTTTTTTTTCTCCTCTTTTATTTGCTGAAATTTAATTAGTATGTGGTTTTTAAGAAGCCTGTACAGCAACGGCTGGTAGCCGTGTCTGAGGTACAGAAACAGGCAGGCAATAAGAGCTAGACAGACGGGCTCGTTTACCAACAACTGTGTCGCCTTTATGCGCGGGGTGCAAAAACGCTGTGCAGTGTTTTGGTAGTTTTTTATTTACAGAACGTTTATGGTAAAGACCAGCGCGTGCTTCTCTATTTTTGTTGTACGGCTCCGGTTGGTATTTTTTACGTGACGGCTGTCTGAAAAAGCTGTTGTTAGCTATTTTGAGGTGCCCGAAACCATGTTTCTAAACATATCATCTTGAAAGAAATTGAGAAGCATAGTTTTAAATGTGTTTTCTTTTCGTAGCTAGAGATATTGATCACATGTTTAGTGGTGTTTCTTAAAAATACTTTCTCCTAACAGGCTGCAACAATATTCATGCGTTAGCTGTACAGGGCCCATAATTGCCATACCTGGCAATCTTCATGAGACTGACAAAAAATTTCAATACATGAGGGATTTCGATGGATTTGGTCTTTAAATTCTGTAAAATATAGAAATTGGCCCCAGAATATGTTCCATGGATGTAAATATTTCCAGCCTTCAGATTTCAATATATAGAGAATTCACTGTAAATGCTTGTGCAACATGCATTATATCTATTGACATTATGGGTTTAAAAAATATATGCTTGGCACATACAGGTTTCCCTATTTTGGTCGTTAAATTTTGGACATGTGATTTTAAAATTTAATTTTTAGAATCTGTAGTTTTAGAATTGTGAAATTATTTTAAAAATCAGAAATTATTAGAATTGTTGTTACTTTGTTAAAAAATTTTAATGTTGTCTAAAAGTACACTAATCCTTGTGTAATGATTGGGTGAGTTCCTATTACGATGTTTTAGAGTAAGACAGGAGTTAGGATTTTCTATAAGCATACATTATAATCATTGTTATGTTTTTAGGTTTCTAGGCAGTCTTTGCTTTCAGAATTTTTGTTACATAATGTATGGTCATACAATTTACATTATCATTTTAGTATAACATTTATACAAATAAATTAACAAACAATAAAATGCTAATAATTATTTGTATTACAAAAGTTAAGGTTTTGTTATTCAGGCAAAAGTAAATGTGTTGGTTTGCTTGATCCACAGTGAGACAATGGAAAATGATACTGCATTTTCTTAACAACTGACAAAAAGTTTTGTTTCATATATACCTCTGCTTTCCAAATTTACTTCTAAACAGCATTTCACGTATGGTTAACATGCTGGGAGGGTGGCCAGGATATGAACATTGTAGGTATTACCTGGGTAGGATGTTGTGTCTGGATGGCTTCTATATCTGTGTGGGTCAACTGTCTTGAGGCCATTCCTGGCCCCCAGCTGTTGCATGGAAATTATTGTGAACAATTTGTACCCGTTCAGTGACACTAAAGCCTGTGTGAACACAGGGTATTGGTTCCCCGCATGCTCTACAGCATACTCGACTCTCAATATTATTTACACCCATATAGGCAAGTTAATTGAGGGGAAAATTACTCAACTGTTAATGAATGAAAACTCGCCATTATTACAAGAACAACATGGTTTTAATGTCTTTGAATGTTTCTTGCAGTGGGACAGAATATCGTAGTGTACTATTGTGGACGTATATGCCATTGCATATTCACAATAGTACAGTAAGTTAACATGGTTTTACTATGCAAATACCCTCGAGCAGGGTCATGCTTATTTTGCTCTCCCGTACTCGCCCGGTAGACACATTATAAGTGGTAAAATGTGGCACAAAAGCCAACAGTGGAACATTTAAGTGAAATTTATATTGGAGTTCACAAACATTCCTGAGCACATGTCGGTCCTTGGGGCAGAATATAAATATAGTTCCAGTACGAGTTACAGTATTGTAAACTAATTGGCTAGGCCCAAAAACATGAAAGCACCAGGGAACAAAGAGCGAGCTCCAACGCACATCTGAATGCCTTGTTGGCTGGGCAAGAACTGGCTAGTGTGCCTTGGCAGAGAGTGCTAGAGCACAGTCTGGCTTCCCTCTGAATGGATATCAATAAATTGATAACATATTATTACAGTAGAACTCTCTTATAATGTTCCCACTTATAAAGTTTTCCTGAGTATAATGCTACCTTCATTTGGTCCCTGAAATTATTTTATAGTAGGAAAATACCCTCTTATAATAACTTATATTGTTTTCCCATTTGTAAAGTAAATATTTTTGGGTCCTCTCAGAAATGTTGTAACAGGGTTTGACTATATTAATAATTATTATTTATGTTCTTCTGCTGTTAGAAAAATACTGAAAAAGTCTTTAATGATTGAATTACTATTTGTACCATTGTTGCAAAAAATTAATACAGACCTCAAGCACAAAATCCTGTAAAAACAGGTATTAAAAGTGATAAAAGCCCCTTAACTCAGGGATTGACCTGCTTCTGTGTGTGATGTCAGACTTCCTCACCTTGTTATGGTGCAGTGTGGGGAACTAGTGCTGCACGGGAGTTTGTGCTGTCCTCTGAGGAGACCGGGGACTAAGTGGTGTAGTTTCTACAATAATTGATGGCGAACTAGGATGTGAACAGATGGAAGGCGCAACACTTGGAGGTGATCCCCAAGACAGGATTGCACAATGGTGCCGGGGTTAGGAGTTTTGTCGGTGGTGTGGAAATGGGTGAAGGGAGGGTTGAGATGGGATCTGTGGTAACGGATTGGGAAAGGAGGGTGGAGGTCACCATGGCTGATTGTAGAGATACCACAATTGCATGGGCATTGAGTGGAGTACCTCTTCTAGTGGCAGCAGACACCTCTCTCTGTACTCAGTAAGCCCCCGTCTGAGGATCCCTGACCTCAAGAGCATTTTTGACTGACTTAGCAAACACTTGCCTGGCCTTCAGCTCCCTTCCAGACCATTTAGGTATGTTGAAGGTGGAGTGATTGTGTTGTTGAGAAGAATAAGATGAGCTGATATTCCCTAGGCTCATCAGTATGGCAAGTTAAGGTTTTTCTACGGTGGCACTCTGTTGTTGGTACTGGGATCGGCAGACTTGTAGAGGAGCACTAGAAGTGCACATCAGCACGTCTCAATACCTTTTATTCCAATTTCTCCAATCAACATCAGAACAGCCCATTCACTGCCCAGGAGGTAAACAGACCAGGTGCCACCTCCAGAGGGTGTTAGGAAATGTTGGGGAAGTGCGTAGCTTAGGTGTCGCTTCCAAGACGTAACAACTTAAGATAGACCAAAGCAACTTTCTGGGGAGAGCTGAAGTGATATTCGTCTAAATAAGCCCTAAGAGTTGTTGAGGGTGAAAGAATGATTGTTAAAGTCAACAGTAGGGGAAATTGAACATGTGAGAGTGATGAGTATTTTTGCAGTTGAGAGGTTTAATGGTGAATACCAAATTTCCACCCTTTGCCAGTCTATCCTGAAGGGTGTGTATAAAAAGGGGCTGGAGAGCACTAGTGGAGAGTGTTTGGAAAATTTATCTTGAAATTTTAGGAACTGGCTGATGGGCTGGAGTGGTTGTACAGCTGGCATCGAAGGGTGTTGGTCACAGTTGTGAGGGGTTCTTCAGGAAGGGGTTTGGCAATCATTGGTCTTCCTAGCCATGGTGCTTTTCACTGTTGGGGTAGAGAAATCTACCCATAGCAGAAACTGTAAACTAGCAATGATAGTTGCTGGAGTAGCGAGTTCTCACTTCAGGAGGGAGTAGGGTGATATGCTTCCCTTGTTGAACGATAACTGACTGGCAGCCAACTGACAGCTAACAACTCTTCAGGAGGATACAGGGTGAGTTGCTTCCCACATTGAACAACTGACATCTACAGCTCTCACGCGCTCTTTTAAACTGTCTTCTGGTGAGGTCCGCTGTGATTGGCCGGCTGCTCTCAAGGACAGTGTTTACAGGAATAAACCACGGACACTTGATGCCCTCAGAGACAACGTTAGCATGACAGTCCACAAACTTTCACTAGAAACATTGGACAAGATCATGCAACATTATGCTCTACAGATTTGTCATTGTCAAAACGTAAATAGTTGACATGTGTCTAATGTTGTTTTTCACAAATAAACTCCTGACTGTTGATTGTAAATACTATAGCTATGAACATTTCATTTGCAGCATCATTATTAAATATCTCGCCTGTACAGTACTTCACATGAGTACACTACTTTTGGTACACACTCTACTAGTTGTAAAACGCTCACCATGCATTCGGGAGCACCTAGGTCCGATACCTAGTTCCAGTCATTCTGATTTAGGTTTTATGAAATCATTCCAAGTAAATACTTTATCTCCTTTTCTGTCAAGGCTGTGGAGCTATTCAAAGCATGTAGAACAATATACGGTAGTTGGGAAAGAATTTATCTTTTCAATAGTACTAATGAAGTAATATTTCTGATAGCATTACGTTGTTCTGAATTATGTTATAAAACTAAGAAGTATTATAAAAGGTTTTCTTGAAGCAAATAATTATTTAAAGTACTTTTTCCTCCATCCAACTGAAAACTTTCCACTACTGCCATACAAGGTTTCTGCATCTCACTGATATTCATGTGTAGAAATTTATTGTTTGGTTCTTGGTGTGATTGCAGCTTGTACATGATGCTATATTTGAAGGTAACTAATAAAATGCTTGGGGCTTTGTTCTTGTAGGAGTAGACTTGCACAAGAAGATTAATGCTTTGCTTTTATCAAGAGCGCGGGAAAATGCTGCTGTTAAAATTCAAGCAAATTTTCGAGGTTATCTTACTAGGAAGAACCTCAACAGAATGGAAAAAAGTTATTATAGTAAAGTTGGTAGTAATGCCCAGCTGTCTAAAGTTAAGATACTGGGCTCAGGTAATACTGTTATCAAGGATGTACTGGTAGGTTCTATTGTTAGTTACTTTATTTTTACCAGAATTATTGTACATACTGTATTTTGAACATTGTTTTTTAACTTGTTGCTCATAGCTCATTGTCTTAACATATCTTTCATGAGTTAAATTCTCATATTGTATGTGTCAACCCTGGATAGTTCTACTAGTACTTTTAGATGCATTTGACCATGCCCCATTGACCAGGAATGCTACTGCCACCCAATTATCAAGGACCACAATAGTATTGGCCAACTCAAAACCCAGTAATGAATTTAGCTTATTTTCCATTGGTTCCAAGTGAAATTCCTTGATAAGATGAAATGGTGGCTGGAAGTACAGGAGTTCGGGTTTCTGTCAGCTTTACCGAGTGATTTGGTGAAACAGTAGCAAATTGGACTAGCATTCTAGAGGTACTGGATTCAATTCGCGACCCTGGTCATCCTGATTTTGATTTTTGATGTTTTTTTTTTCTGCTGAATGCCTACCAGGCGAGTGCTAGGATGGTTCCTTAGCAAAGGTTATGATTGGTTTGTCTTTCAGTTCCTGCAGTTGCGTAAAGTTGTGTGTCACCATCTTAAATGGCCCTGCTGTTGACTATATGTAAAGTCCATTTCTTATTTACCTTCAGTAGCTTATATGACACATCAGGAATCCTGTACAGATCTTAACAGGAAACGGGTGATGAGTTGGCCTTGAGGGACTCTTGAATTTGAGTTTCGTATCTTCAGGGTTCTTTTTGTCAGATAGACATTCATATTTGTACTGCATTTCAAATTAGTTGACAATTTATAAGTTTTGTGTGATGCAAAAGATTTTTTAACACTTGATTGGTCAGAACTAACTTTTGGGTGTTTGTTTGGCAATTCCAAGGCCATCTAAATATTTTGTGTTCACTATTCAACACAGCCATTCTTTGTAGGAGTGGCAGGTGATTCCAAAGGAAAGTTTCACGAATTAAAAAAAAATAAATGCTAAGTCAGCTTTTGTGCCAAATCACACAAACAGGAGCTTGCCCAATGCTTAAGAAGCAAATTTGGTGCTGGAGGGATGTAGGCAGAAGAATTGGAACCTCAAACCCAGCTGTGTCATCTGTTATATTTTCAATAATTTCTTAATTTATATTTGTGGATCCTATATGGGTTTCTATAATGTCACATATGTAGTTTAATATATTTTAATGTCTTAAATTTGTTCATTAATTTTTACCTATACTGTATATGTGTTAATGTATTTCAAGTAGTTATATTTTGGAAAGTTGATGGGTGTTATTTTAGTATTTCTTTTAGATCTAAAAACTTATGTAATATAATTGTTCTTTATTTTACTGTACAACCAGTTGGGTGTTTCCTTATCTTCACAGTTTTTTGTTTTAGTTTTTAATGATTGTTTATTTGGTTTTGTGTAACATTAAATGGAAGCAAAAAGTACACCAGAAATGTTTGTCATGATATGAAAGTAGGTATGTAAACTTAGTATAGTACTTGTTTCTTTGGGTGATTTTATATTCTTTTCTCAATTTGAAACATTGTGCCTACTTTTCTTTCTCTGTACTATGCATTTGGAGGGGTGGTAATTATTGTACTGATCACGCAATTTGATCATCTAGTACCTAGTTTGTATTTATTTCAGTCAAGTGATTTGTAGCTTATTCAGTCAGGTGACCATGAAAATGTTCTCTTTATAATTTCCCTTTATAACCATTGGCCATTTGTACTTTTTTTTATACGTGGTGATTATTCATTTTGTTGACTTGTTCTTGCAGGATAACAGTGATGGGTACAAGGCAATTGAGACACAGAGTGGTCATACCACTCCAGAGTGGCTGAAGCCTAAGACTATTTGCCCGTACCCAAATAACGTCCTGTCTGCTGCAATGAAGCAGTACATGAAACTTCAGAAGCTAGGCCTAGTTGATGGGCCACCCATTAGTTTCCCAGATGATGGGAGGTCTCCTGTGAAGTCATCAGTGCAGCCATCTTGTGACATTGCTTTGCAGACAGAAACCCTGTTGTCTTCAAAATCAGCTGAACATCCTTTTGTAAACTTTGTGCATCTTTCTCAACAAAAAGATTGTTCGTCACAAGTATCATCCACGAAGAAGTCACAAGATGATTTACATAGTGATGTTTTGAGTAATTCGAGTTTGTGTTCAAAGACAAGTGATCAGAAAGAATCTTCACCTACTGTTTCCTCAACAACTGGTGAATCTGTTGTGAGCTCAAATAAATCTAATCAATCAAAGAAGTTGACATCATCTTTTGAAAAGTCTTCATGTAGTAAAAAACAGTCTCTTAACAGCTCCAACCTTGAATTGATTTCTCATGATAACAACCTGTCTCTGATACCACCAAAAGTCAGTTTGGTATGCAGATGGAAACCAAATGATATACGCAAAGTCTCTCCTTCCAAGTCAGATAGCATGCTTGAAATGACACGGAATGAGAATAAACCTTATTTCGTTCCACTCCAAGCTTCTTCGTCGGAGACTTACAATAGCCACAGCAAGTTTGCACATCAGCACAGGAAGCTGCGTCATAGGGTATCGAAGAAATTATCTCCAGATAAATCTGCAAGTCCTGTGATGGTTGCAGCTGGAGACATGGTTAGTAATAAATAATAAAGATTATTTCAAAAACCATGGTCGGCTTCATCAGGTTTGACTGCGGATGATGCCTCTCGACTGTGGTTGCCCTATGTATTTTTTCTTTTGTTTCATAAATAATTGGTGAATGTGATGTTAGTGTGATTATCATTTTGCGACATCATCCATGATTTTCCCGTTATGTTTTGCATTAATTTTAAGGGAACAGTAATGTTGCGATCTTCATCAACTTTGTCTTTATATTAAATGTGAACTTTTATGGCTTATCTATTCCTCTTACTGGAATTGCAGAAGCTGTTGTTTGTTCACTATTCCCTCGTACAGGTATCTTAAGTGTTAATGTGCCATTTTGGAGTTTTTTTTATGTAACCATACATTAGGCATAGCTACTAATGTTCATACTTTTCTTTTTGACTACCTGTGGTTTCTGTAGATTCTGTGATAATTTTTTTGAAATCAGGTTTTGGTAACACTTCATTTGAGTTGATTGGTCTTGGTTGGATTAGATTTATTTATAGAAATGAGGTTAATGCTAGTTCTCAAGGTAAATAGAATATGTGAGGTAGGCTGTTACGGTTCACACATTTTCTCTTCCTTCCCCACATTCATACTCCATGTCATGACAGGGAGGACACATGGTTCACACTCTCTGCAGCTAGTAAACTAAACATCAGAACTCCCTGTTCTCTTTAGTTGCAACTGCTAGTGTGTACTTACTTGTATTGTGGTGTGGAGTGCATGACGTTTCTTAAACTAACATCAAATATTGGCTACCATATTTTGTTTTCTAATATTCATAGTCATTGAACAATGCACACTATAAAACTAGTCCCAAATAATCTCATTATGTTTACATATTACAGGTAACTATATTTGGTTCAGTGACTAACAATACCTACTGTTCTTAAATAAACAAAATTAATACAAGCGTAAAATATTAGTTCTCACTGCACTTCCATAAAAGTCAGTAGGAAGCACCACATTTTGTCCAACTGGTGGTAAAATTCTGATGAAATTTATTTATATTGTTTATATTTTGATGTGAAAACAAGTGAGTTGAGTGAGTAGTTGCACTGGATCTTCAGCGCTGTCAGCATTGTGCACAAGGCGAGTGTCCACACGGTGTCGTCATGACTGACAGACAATAGTCCGCAAACAGCCAGAGTGGTCCCCACTGTGTAGTACTAATGTGTGTGTTTGTGTTTGTGTGCGCGCGCATGCGTGCGTGCATGTGTAAATAATGCCGTATTTCCAATTTTTGTTGGAAACCATGCAGTTGTTTACATTTTCATAAATGGTATAATTTCACGAATAAAACTGGGTATGCTACGAAAAACTGAATTTTATGTCATTGTGTCACGTATAACTTGCAGGTTACTCATATGCTGTTTACCTTGCCTTGACTTCCTGTTTCTTACTGTTTTATATCACTGCAGTGATTAATATGTAGTTAATTAAAATTATCTAATTTATTAGCACCCAGAAGTGGTGACAGTTAAGCATTTCAAGTTTTATATTTGCAAAATTTTTACAGTTAGTATGTTTGTTTGATTCCCTGTAACTAGGTATGTTGTAAATATAGATGTAAATGTTGTTTTTGAGTTTTTTTTTTTGGGGGAAATTTATATCCTTACCATGTCATGTACTACAGTCTATCTCATGTAAGAATTCCACTTTTTGACAGTGCTAAGGACTATAATGTGTATAAATTCTACAGGAAAATACTTTTAATTACAACTGCCAGTTGCCAGTTGAGTGTGTTCGTTCAAAAATCACTTATGGTAGATGAAAACACCGCTTATTTCATGGAAACAGTTGTAAAACAAAATGTCAAAACAACTGTCAAAATGTGGAATTCTTACACGAAACAGACTATAGAGGATGATAGTTACAGGTCAGTATGTGGCATCAGGACAGATTTACTTACAGATGCTGCATTGTATTTTGTTTTCTTTTCGTGTTCATCTTCATTGCTGCTTGAGAGAGCCCATTGGTTTTATACCTCTGGTGCAATATGCCATGAAATATTAATTAAGTTTTGACTTTGTCTGTGTATAATTTTCTTTGTGCAAAGGCTATAGTAATTTTTTTATAGTTTCTGTGTTAGGTGTAGTAACTCTTTTTGTTTCTGTGTTAACTGTAGTGATTCTTTCTCTACTGCTTGTAGTAAATGCTTGTAGTAATTGTTTCTTTCTGTTAATGCAGTACGTAAAAGAGAGTGTTGAGGATTGGTGGCTGGAAAAGGCATCATCATCTTGGCTGTAGTATGTAAGCTTTTATTATATCATGGGCGAGTGCCGCTACTACAGCATACTTTCTCACACATGACCTGTTAATGCACGGTTAATAAAAGGACTTTCAACAAAAAACTAACTCAGATGCAGCACCTATAACAATATGCAACACCTAAACATTGATAAACAGTGATGCTAGGCTGCTCGATAGGACTACTCTCTGCCATGTTGTTCTTTGAGATACAGGCTTCCTGCCAGAAGCCCAAGACTGCCAACTCTTGGCAGATGCTGCTTCATAACTGCTACCAACTTAATTTCCATGAGTTGGCAGCACGGGAAACTTAAAATTAAGTCACTAACACATACAACATTATACACACATAAACAGTCTTAACATGGACTTTCATAATCTCGTGCAAGATTTTTTTTTGGCGACATTAAATTCTATGTCTTGAAAAATCAGAATTTTTCAGACTAGAATTCTTATGTAGGTTTTTGTAGAACAATGCTGCGGTGTAAGGGTTTACGTGAGATGCTCTCATTCCCTACACTGTGTTCATTCCACCATCACTTTATCAATATCTCATCTTACGTAATTCATTCTTCATGCTGACCAGGATGACACTTCTGTCTTCCCTGTTGAGCCGCTTAATGCAAGCCTCTTGTCTATGTTGATCATGAATGGGACAGCATGTTTTTTCTCAACATGGACCAGTTAGTAAAGATGTTAGCAATCCATAACAGAGAATGTCAAAAAAAAAATTTTGAATTTGTTAAACATATCTACAGTCTGTCTCGTGTAATAATTCTAGAGTTCGGGAGTTTTGACAGGTTTTATTTAAACAGATTTTTTCCATGGACATAATATTTTTTTAGTTATACAAGATCATCTAAAAAAAATTGTACAATTTTTAAAAAATAATAGTTTCGAAACTATTTGTTTAATTGAGTTGGTTCTTACACTAAATTGTACTTGAAGAATCAATGATTTACTTATCTTAAGAAGTTTCTACAAGTACCCAAACGATGCTCAACCTCCATTCACATATTGTGGAGCATTGTTGGTGTAATTGTCTCAGTGGCTGCAGTGATTCGCTGACCAAAATGCTCCAAACCTTGAAACTTTTCAACATAGGCAATGTTCTTGATGTAGCCCTAAAAGGAGAAATTGAGTGGGGTAAAATTGGGGCTTCTATGTGGCCAAGGAACATGTCTCCCGATCAAACCATGTGAAAATCTTGCATTCAAGACGTTGTGCATGGCTAAGCTTCGACGTGACAGTGAGCCATATTGCTGGAAGATTACGTGACTTCCACTTTGTCTGTCAATATCCTCAATCTGAAAGAATGCATGCAACTCTATCATGTCCAGATAAATGTTGCCCGGTAATGGTTTTTTTTTGGCAAACACGAAAGGCCTTACAACCCACACCACACATTCAATTAAGAAGAGTCGCCAATGTACTTGTTCATTGCGTTCAGTTGTTGTGTCCCCCAAATTCTGCAGTTGTGGCAATTAAAACAACCATTAACTTGAAAAGTGGCCTCGTGACTGTAAAGCACCCAACTTGAAAAAGCTCTTTCAGTATCCATTTTGTTTAGCATGTAGGCAGCAAATGTAAAATGTTAGAGCTGATCTTCTGGTTTAATTTAATGCCTCATTTGAATTTTGTAGGTGTGTAATCTCTTAAACATTTGTGAAGAACATTTTGTACGGTAGTCTTCGGAATGCTACGCTCCAAACTGCAGCTGGCAATTGACTTTTTAGGGCTGCGCACATTTCCTAAGCTGTTCAACTGTTTAATCAGATGTTTATGGCCATCCTGGTGATTTTTTTTACTGGTTTCGCGGAAAATTTTTACTCAGCGACCAATAGCCCGTTGTTCTGGTACAAGTTATCCTGGATACTGCCGACTAAACTGACGTTTCACAGTCACTGCACACTTGAACTCCAATAACCACACCACACATTGTGCTTTTTGCTGCTGTTGTATCTCACTGATGGTCGTCAGATGGCATATTCGGTTGTTCCACACTCCCAAGGCCACTGTACCCTGTGGGATACCTAGAGACCAGAAAATTTGCAGGTTGACTGACCTGAAGGCTAGCCTACAAGAATATTTGTGAACTGAAGCAGACAGCAGATGTTCCTTAGCTGCTTGCTGTTAAATAGATATATGTCTGTATTAGTTGCATTTTTGTTATTGGCTCAGAGACTTCTAGGTGTCAAATAAGTCGAAGGCCAATTGCAAAAGTGACTCAAACTTAGAGTTTTGGGAATTCTAGCTTGTGCCCAAATCGAAACATGAATTTTTCAGGTCTCTAGGGATGCCACATTAAAAAACTTTTGTCCTTCCACTACATGTTGGTAGTAGAATGAGTTCAGTACAGTAAACCATCTTGACACTTTGCAAAAAATTGTACCATTATTTTTTGATGATCCTGTTTACTGGGAAGTTTGACAGTCAAATGTGTGTGTGTGTCTGTACATAAATAACCTAGGGTAGAGTATAACACTGCTGATTCCTTGACAACAGCTGTATGAAGATCTGCCCACACAACTGTGAAAAAACAGAATTGTTAGGTGAGAAAGACTATAACTTGAGTACAAAGTATTGAAGTTATTAAAATGTAGGCATAATGTTTAGGTCAATCCAGAACCTGTTCAGCTCCAACTTCAGGCCCAGGCAGACCAGGACTTCAGGGATGAGCCCTCCTACCAGACACAGCAAGCTGACAGGGCACCTGTCATGTCATCAGCACAACGCGAGGATGCTCAAAGTGCCAAGAAACTTCAAGTGAGTGCTGTTAAAGCTGCTGATTAATTCTAGGGAAAAAAATTTTGTCAAACATTTGGTATAGTATACATATTATATGAGCGTAATTATTATCTCGGGTAAAACAATGTGTGGTGGTGGTGGTGGTAAAACACTCTCCTCATATTCGGGAGGACCTGGGTTTGATTCCCGGGTACGGACTTAGTGATTTCGGTTGTCCAAAATCATTCCAGGAAAAAGCTGGGATGGTTCTTTAAACAGGCCTTGACCGATTCCTACTTTCTTTCCCTTGTGTACCTCTATCATAAGTTTGTGCAGTTCAAGGGCATGTGAAAGTGTCCAATTTAAAATATTAAATAAAAACATGAGGCTGCAAAGTGTTATGACCAACTTATTTTACAATACAGATTTTTTAAAATAGATTAATTAATAATTTACCTTCAGACTTCACACCTTTGACATTGATTTTCATGTAAAATATTTAGTTTTTAGAGGGCACCGAGACCAAAATTAAAATAAATTTGAAACTTTTGATTTTAATACAAAGTTCGCTTGTTGTGAGGTGATGAAGTCGCACAGTACTCACCTCGCATTCAGTCCCCTGGTTTCAACCGTCGTGGTTTCAGTTTTCCTGGTTTTTCCACAATCACTCTATGCATACGCTGGAATGGTTACTTAATAAATGCCCTGGCCGACTCCTATCCCCTATCTCTCGTGTACGCTGACTTAATAAATGCAATAATAATAATAAAACAGTACGTAACCACGTATAAAAAAACTTAACCCAGGGTACTCACATACTTAAACATCTTAATCTCTTTACGAACAATCAACAAGTATTCCTAAAAAAAATTCCAAGTGGTCCTAACATTTTTTTCTTAACTTATTTTTCTCTACTTGCCAGCTGTCTACCTCAGCTGTACGTGCAAGCGTGACTCTCTTGGTCAGTGTCATCACTTTCCGACACTACCACTACCTCGAATACACTGTCAACCACATCACACGTTCGCGCTCACACAGCGACACGTCACGTACTCTACCATATGGAACCACTTACTGCTTAAAATTCGATACAATTACCTTAAATCTTTACTGCTGAATTACTTACAATAATGTTCCTAAGTAATACACTAAACTTTCTAACACGACTTACCTGTTTTTATTCCTTAAACTACATTTAAAAATTCCCACGTTCCTAAGCTAATACCCGGCGCCTCCACCAATCTTGTCGGGCTATTCTTTTAACACTGGGGACAAATAAAAGTGAATACCACAAAATTTACCAGGGGAACGTAACAACACAGGGGTAGAGCAAAATTCGCTTGGAAAAACTAACTACCTGCAAAAACAAATAAATAAAATATCTGAAAGAACTCAGAAAACTGCGAGAGGAATTTATTCAATGACTGGGAATACGGATATTAGCTATCTCCCTATACAGGAAGTAGGCATATGGGAATTTTAAAGACTTAATTACCACTTAACTTAGAACACCAGCATTTCCACACGACGCTTTCCTTTACAACCAATAAATGTATGCGGGCACAATCTACTAAATAAACGAATTAGATATCAAACGAAAACATTTAATAATTGTATCAAAACGAAATTACAATGAAATAGGAACTTTGGTTTCAAGATGTAAGTTACATTAAAAAGAATAATAAAATATTTAACAATTTGCAAGGATAACAACCTTTATCATGGATTATTTTAAATATCAAAGTCAACTCTAAACCCGAAGTTACAATTTAAACAAATTAAAACAGCTTTTCGTACTAAGGTACAGACGAAAGGTCTGTGGACTGGTTTGCGTCCTTGGTGTTCCCAACTTAAGGCTTCTATTTAAACATTACTTACTCTACGGTTTACATTTACATTAATTGATTTTCTTACGACTATTGAATTTAACTAGATGGCAGGGTGGGGCAGGAGCCCCACCCAGAAGTGACTTACTGACTTTCTCTCGGTGAAGTCGACTCGCTGGGAAGGTCTCACTCTGGCAAATATCAAGACTACAATTACTGCGCACATAGGTGACCGACGCCCTACCACAGCACCGCCCCTCCTCCGACACGGCCCGACCAATCAGCGAAAACCCGCCTAGAATTGTCGCACCACCGGAGTGTTTACCCCGGTAACGCCCCAATTTTGCAACAAGAGTTAAGCCAAGCGCTTCCAAAACTGTAAACTATCACGACAACGACACCGGGTCTGCAGCCCCGGTCGCATGTCACAAGAATTGGTCAGCAGTGGCCCGCTTTTGACGAAACTCTATTGCAACAGACGACCCACGCTTCTTGGTTCATTAAATTTAAACAAAGTTCGGCGCAACGCGCTTGCGAACATAAAACTCAAAAATTTAGCTCCGCGACAATATATTGAAATTTGATGCATTTAAGTTGCACCTAAGTTTTTTCTAATAACCTTCTATGTTCGGCTGAACTCTCTTGATGTATTATTTTTATATCTATGTCTTGTTTTGTCTTCCCATACATATTGTGTGTTGTTGCACACACATTTGTAAACAAACATTGGTTTCACACCATAAAGTTCCATTTTGTACACGGTCTTATTACCTAATTAATATTTATTTACAAGAAGTATTTGTAAAGATTAATACTGTTTTATGTGCCTTTGCTACTTTATTATTGTAAATAATTCTGTTTAATATAACTTCTGGTATAAAGTGGGATAAATGGAGAATTTGTGTCTCTTGTAATAACTTTGGTACATCCACATAGCAAAGTTTTAGGCAGTGTAGTTGGCATCCCTGCACCAGCAGACTGTCTCGCACTCCCGAGATCCCATTATCATCACCCTCTCAGGAGGCCACCCACTCTGCCCGACCCTCTAGAATTCAGGTTAAATAGGAGGGTGTTCGGCCCTAGTTCTACAGTATACAACTGTCAGGAAATCGTCTTATCCTCTGATTGTCTTATCCTCTGATGGTCTTATCCTCTGAGGCTCCTTGACACTGACCCTTCCGAACGGTTGATGTCCTAAAGGTGCGGTTCACTCCTCTCAACTTGCTGGTGGTTAATGTCTGTAAGGTGCCGTCAGATCACTCTACCATACCTACTCTCCTTACGCACTGAGGCTGATGTCTGAAAGTTGCCCCAACCAACACACACAGTTCCTCACAGATTGTTGACATCCGAAAGGTGCCATTTGCAATACCTATCCTCTATTCACCAGCTTCTTTAGCTGAGCTTATGTAATGTCAGCCTTGAAAATGTTTGTGCATCAAAGAAAAAACTGTAGTGACTTGGGGCTGATGTTGCAAATATGTAAACAGGTCAGAAATTACTAAAAATAGTATGGACATCATAGCAATATTCTAAAATCTGGCTTGTTCTACAGCAGGGGCGGCCAACTTTTTTGGAGCTACGGCCAAAAGAGTTGAACCAAATCATGTCACGGACCACCAGAGATTAGCTCTCACATTGACTACTTTTCAAGAGCTCAAAGTTTCGGTATTGTAGTTTAATTTGTTATAATGAAGATAAAATGTTTATTATACTATTTTACAGTTTATATCAGAACAATGACAAAAAAAAATGTTTTCAACTTGATAGTACTTTTTCGTTACCTAGGTAAAAAAAGCACTTAATTCACAATTATATACTATTGTTAACAATAAACTGTGAATTATTTTTACTGTCAGCGACTGGCGTGGTAAATAATTTTCAAATATTGCGCAAATGCTTCAGTGTTTGGCGGGTTTGGCCCGCAGGCATAGGATTGGCCGTCCCTGTTTTACAGTTTGGTGTTAAAAGATACATAGTGTTATGTAAATAGTAACAATAAGCACGAGCTAGAAACTGAAGAATATTTTCAACCCATCAACAGCAAGGTGAGAACTTAACCAGAATCAGTGACCGTATAATAGAACTGAGGGAGATGTGCAGCGACTTCAACCAAAGTCTGAAGGCCAACCGACAGTCATTTGATCAGCGTGTGCGCCGGAACAGGGCTGAGCTGGAAAAGATGGCTGAGCAGATGGCAGAAAAAGGACGTCAAGCCATTGAAGAGTTCATGACAAACTACAGGAAACAGGAACCAAGCATCTCTCAAGAGCCACAGGTGGGTGAAACATAGCAGAGTTCAGTACTAGTATGACATGCATAATTTATTTTTAATGCAGAGTATCTATTTTAAGTTCATAATTCAGGTCGAGAAAATGTCTTCAGTTATCTCTGAGGTTGAATTTTTATATCACTGTAGAATGTGGTTGTTCGTCTAGAGCAAGTCACAAAATTGTGATCTGTATTTGTATGTCTAGAGCAATTATTTTATGCTAGTGGAATGAAACGAACTTATCCTGGCTTTTTTTTTGTATGCCAAGTTTTGTTTTCATACTTAGCATAGCTAAAGATTAGCTAATGAGAGTAAAAATTTGCACAAACTTTGATCAGCAGGTTGAATTACACAGCCATTAGTGTTTTCAGGCTACTACTACTACTTGTCCACTGGTTTCCGCCTTACTGTGATGTGACCTCTAATTCCAACTTGGTTGCATTTGGGTGGCTACTCGTTTTTTACAGAGTTATTATCTGTTCAAAATCTTGAGGGCATGACAAAGAATGTTTTTTTTTTCAGTGGTAAAAAAAAAAAAACATGCGTTTGGAGCCTTTGACATAGTCCCTAAATGCTGAAATGTTTTCAGAATTAAGTTTGCTCTAATTTGGAGTTACTGTATTTATTGTTCTGTAGGAAAGTATGGTAATTTTTCTTTGTTTTCTGGTTTAAAAAATGTAGTTGAATGTGTAACAATTATAGTGGTTGTTGTTTCAGTTCACACCTACACCCACACCCTTGATGGAAAGCACTGCTGCTGGTGGCGTAAGTGCTGGTAGCATGAATGTTGGTGGCGTGAATGCTGGTGACAAGAGTGCTGGTGACAAGAGTGTTGGTGGTGCGAGTGCTACTGATGCAAGTGCTGCTGGCACTAGTGCTGGTGGCCTGAGTGCTTCTCAGGTGTCCACTGTATTTGAGGAAATACATAAAGAAGTTGAAGATGTGCAGAAAATTGTAGTAGAAACACTTCTGGATTCTTCACGTGATTCTTCTTTCAGATCTGGTAAGTGCTGATGTGCGTACATACCAGCGGGAAGGTAATTATCTTACATGCTATGGTAATGGCATAGTTACGGAAGCATTTGTTATGTCTTTCTTTAGGTATGTGTTAAACATACTCCATTATTCTTACGGCAAAGTGTTTTACATTGATTAAAATTTACTTTTAACACTAATTTGTTTATTTGATGATTGAGGAATTTTACTTCAACGGGAAGTGTAATAGATCCTCCAGTACTATGTTCAGCGATGAAAGTATTAGAAAACAATGGCTCAGAGCTATCCCCAATTGCCAGTACTTTAATGCACCCACCAGCCTACCATCAGTAGATAGCAACAGTATAAACTTAGAATAAAATTTAATGAGATTTCCCTTATTTATTAAGTCTAACTGCGGACTCACAGTACATCATGTGAAAATGATTTTGCCATGTGGGAAATAACTTTAAGTTCATTTCTTTGTTTGTCCTGAAATTGTGGCAGTTCCCTTGTGAATTTTCAACACATACAGTAATATTACAATTTTGTGGCCTCTAATTCTGCCGCTTCTGAAAGCTCTGGAACACGTTTTTTTCTTCTCTGTATGTTTTCAGATCCCGTAAGAAATTGTAACTGCAGAGTTGTTTCTTTAGTATGAATATTAAATTATTTCTCATTTCATACTTATTAGCATTACATAGTATTATTTTTGCTTGTGATCACATGATAATCTTTGTTTGTTTTGTACGTTTTATCACAGTATCTATAGCCAGCAAGCAGCGGAGCTGTTCAGAGGACTTGGAACTCAGTCTGTCTGCAGCTCTTGAACAGTCCATTTCATCAATCCTGGAGCAGAATGTGTCAGCTGGTTCCCAAAAGCAGGCCTTGGCAATTGCTGCCTGTAATATGGTGAGATTGTGCTGTCTATATTTAATGATATAATTTGGATGCATGTATGCTTCTTGCAGCATTATTCTTATCACACTGTCTGGATGCGTGTACTTTGCTGATCTACTGTACAAACACTTCTATATATTCTTTGTTTAGATTTCTCGTGTCACATCTGTTGTTTCTTGCCTTCATCTAATGCAGGAAATATGTTAAGGCATTGATATGTCATCTGAAATTTTTCTGACACCACTTTGTTTACTCTCTTACCTTTTAATTTCAAAAAACTCACGTACTGGTGTTTTAGTTTAAGGTGTATGGAAAAGTACAATGTCAAGCGGACGGCTGGAATACTCAATAATCAATAAATGCTCATCAAAATTCGATGAAATTTTTTTTTCCGAGTAGATATTTTATTAGCGGATGTTTATTTATGTAGCAGTATGTGGTAGTAAGCTTTACTTTTGAGTAAAAAATTAAAGCCTGGTTCTAGAAAAATAAGGGCTTTAAACTGCAAAATCTACAAAAATGGAAAACTTTAATTTTTATAATTTTTAACATGTTAATATCTAGGCCTTTATATTAACCGAATTTTAAAAGTAGTCATGTTTTGATTTGAAAATAATTTTGCTGTCCAAAAATCTTTTCGCGAGAGGTTTACGGATGTTAAAATTATTTTCAAATGTAATTTTCATGTAGGCACTCTAGAGGATCTAAGTGCTCATCCCGTGAAGACTGGTACTTAGATGCTCGGTTCGGCTGCCATGTCACGTAGGTACGAAATACGGAGGATCTAGGAGCAGTGTTGGCGTGTCGCGCTTCCAGTCGACGGACGTTTGCAACTGTCACATTTTGCCGGGAATGTAATGTCTGGCATTAAATTATTTTCTAGATTCCACATTTTTACCATTCTGGCTAAGACGTTTTCTCGCTTAAAACGATTACAAGAGCTGGTCCCTAAGAAAACGTCTTTACAGAGTTTTACTGTATTGTGGCCACTGTTGAAAAAGATGGAGGCAGGTTTTTTAAAATACTGCTTTAAGCCTTTCAAAATTATGGCGTTGCCATTTTGCGATGACGGCTATTATGCAAGTACATAAGGTAACTTGGCAATATGTTTAGTTATGTCATGTTTTCTAAATACAGTATGAAGAATCTTATAACATCAATGTTTTTTGATGAGCGTATAAATACCATAAATACGCATCTGCATCTGAATGTCGAAAACTATGACATTTTTCTACAACAATAAAATATTTCAAATGCTTGCAGTGTGGATTAGTCAGGATATAAATTTTAGCTTCATCCATTCTTTGCGTGTAGTTTGAGTGGTTGTGAAAATGCAACATCCATCCATTGTGAAATTGCAGACTTTCGTGCTTTTGAGGCAAACTTTGTTCGATAAACAGCAGAATATTCCTGTTAGACTGGAAATGTAGATACAGTAGCCTGTTTTACATTCTAAGCAGTTCAGGGGTACTCAAAACATTTTTCCATTAACTGTCTCATTTTACTTGCCTAATACTTCAGTTGGAACTCATCAGTTTCAATTGCCATACTTACAGAATTGTGCTTGTAGGTAAGCAAACACAATGGAAAGTAAATTTTCAACATGGTTGCGACATTTTGTTGGCTAAGCCAGCATCCTTGCGCAGTGAATGGTGGCACACAGTACATGTGACTGTGTATGAACATGCATGAATATTCATACACATGCACATGCATGTGTATATACAGCACATATATGCATAGATGTCTACCAGGTCGCTTAGTGTACTTTGGCCCTAGTGTGACAACTGTATGAGTTAGAACACAGACAAAGAGAATGGATGAGGGATAGTTGAGAGTTGGTTAAATTGCAGAAATTGTTTTAAATACCTTCCAATGTTTATGCTGCAACATAAATGTGACTTTTAGTAATTTTGTTCACATCTTCCACAAATTTGTTACAAACTGCTGTAATGAATGTCTGTTACCAGTATGATGAACTTATCAGAGATGAGAAGATCAAGTGGAAGCAGGAGCAGGATTTGTTCAAGGAGAGACTTAAACTATTAAGCATGAGAACCCATTCAAGTCTCCAGTGGCTGCTCATGAAGAAAGAGTGAGTACCACAGTTGTATTGTGTGTTGCCATTTTGTTCATATGGTTCCATCTACAGATGTAGTGGCTGCAGAGGTTATTTAAATTAACTAGATTTAGTCGATTTAGTAATGGAAAAATTTAATTAAATTTACTTTTTGACAAATTTTTGTTTTCAGTACGTATTTTGTAAGGGATATTAACTCAATATCTGCAATAACCTTGATAACATTGATGATACAATAAGCAAAGTACGAAAAAAATGTTCAGCAATGCATAATACACTTCAGACTTGCAATTTACGGAAATTCACATAGCACATGCAAAATTATTTTATTCGTAACACAGCTACCACGACAACTTGTAAAATGCAAGTAGGTAATAATTGTTAGCACAGTCAACTCCCGATTTAACGACCCCTCAGGGTTTCCGGGAATAGGGTCGTTATTTCGGAGGGGTCGTTATTAGAATTTTTACATATTTTTGGCGATCTCCGACCTCTAAAATGTCTACGTACATTTACCATTTTTTATCGTTTAATTGGTGTTCACTTGTCTTTGGTACAAAAATTACGTGTTATCATAAAATTATACACATTTGTTTTTAAAAGTATGCCATTGAAGTGGATCTACGACCTTCGTTTACTTCAATGTAAATCATGAATGTTGGCGATAACATAAATTCTTGCGCCCACAACTGCAGTTTTTGGAAGTTATTTGCAAGAATACTGCAACAAAGTTTATTGAAATAGTATTATTTCTCAGTAGGGTGAAGTATTTTCAATAAATAGATACACTGGAAGCGGATGTATGACCTTTCTTTGGCTCGTAATTAAGCAAAACCGTCGCCAGCAATATAGATTCTTGCGCCCGCAACAACAGTTTTTGGAAGTTATTTGCAAGGAAGCCGCAATAAAGTTTTTTGAAATAGTAATATTTTTCAATAGAATGTCGTATTTTGAATAAATGATACTCTGGACGTGCATATACGACCTTTCTGAAGCTCTACATGAAGCATGAATTCATGATAATGAAACATGAATATCGTCTGCAACGTAAATGAAGTGCCAGTAATGTCGGCGTTTCGAAACTACAGTACTATTTACAATGTACTATTGCAATGTTGTAGATTGAAATAGTAATTTATTTCAATAGGCTTGGTTAACATCTAAGACCTTTCTTCAATATATTAGGCCCAAACTTTGCCGGTAACGTAATTATAGTTGGCACAACATACGTTTTGATAAAGTTGTTTGCCTCCTGGGGCCTTGTCTTGGCAGCGAGCGACTACACACACGTGTACAATAATTTGTGTGCACAAGGACCTATCTGGAAACTGGTTAGTTAAAAAACAACATACACAATGTGTCAAACCTATGTCACTTGTGCCACTTTTGACCACTGCCTAGTCACAGCTCCTGACTCTCGCTCGCTCAGCAGATGGGACTTCGTTGTAACACTACTCCCTTTGTTTGGCAGTTTTTTCGCTTCTCTAGCTCGGCCAGCCAAGTGAAAATAATCTGCTTGTATAATGAATCTACTCTGTACACGAGTTGTTAACACACTTCACCAATGTGACTGGCGAGGGATTTGATACTCTGTTTCAATTTGCTCACCAACAGTAAATAATTACAAACATCAAGATGTTGATCATTGTTAATAAACTTGGGTAACACATTCACAGAACAACTTTAAACCTACACAATGCTGTTTCATATTTTCTTTTCACCAACGTATACAAGTGTATCCACAGCTGTTATTCACTGTCGAGCCAACTGCGTGTGCGTGCGTTCGTGTGTGTGTGGCGAGCGCATGTGTGGGCGCCCGGCTAGTGACTCACACCAGACGCGCTGTTGTCAAGTGTCGTACAGTACTGCCCTACGCCATGCATATCTGAGACATGCACCCGACGTTTGGTAGTGTCAGTTATGAACTGTCCTGCGTTCACTTGTTAAAAGAATGATATATAAACATTACTATGTATATATCATTATATTACATGATGGTAATTATATTTGAAAGCATTTAGTTAACAAAACGAAAAGCGTAATAAAGTTTAAATAAACACGACATATAATCATAATATTACAGGCACAAATACAGCCTACCATATCAAAGGGCACAAGAAATCGGTGGCAAAAAAGTTATGGCGCGCACATGATTAAGAAGAGATGAGCGAACTGCCTTTTTGGAGTGGTTGGGAAAGAGGTGGGCGGGTCGCTGACCTGCCGGGGGTTGGGAAGGGGCGTTCGGGCCGGCCGGCTGGCCATCGCGCCGCGTGGGAGGAAGGGGCAGCAACGTATACCTAGTTTTAGAACGAACATGCAGTGTGCGGCAGTACAGTTTTCGTGAAACAACTGCAACCATTTGTGGTCATAATAAATGCAACAACTTTTTCTGCTATTTTCTGTGAATTAATTTTTTTTTTCCTGGAGAAAGGATTATTACTTCGAGAGGGTCGTTATTGTCGGGGTCATATAATCCAGAGTTGACTGTAGTTTCAATGCACATGTGTGAATACTGCTTCTTATCTCAGAAGTACAGAGGCAGCATTATGTTTCTAGCAGTATTGACTTTGAAGTGCATGCTGCAGTGTGGAATGTCTGCCGCGACACTACTCTTATGGTTAGACTCCCAACACCAGCCTGAGTTGCCTTACCATTTCCGAAGTTCCATCTTCAATTTAGCACTGTGCGTACAACAATATTAATATTTTTGATACCGTTAACTTAATCATTCTTTGTTTGTTTAGCATATCTCGTTGTTGGTATTTTTAAATTTTGTAAATTGACATTAAAATCTAAAGTGACAAAAATATAGTGTTCTGCTTTGTTTTTGTGTTATGACTGAAATGGAACATGGCAGCCATTATGGCTATTTTGTTTATATGAGTGCCCGTGAATGACGGGATTTTGTGGTTATTCTCAATACTACTCTGGACAGTGACGTTGTTCTCATGGAAATTTTGGACCGACTCTATCAATAAATTCTTTGTCATTCTTCGGAAACATTATGAGTATAGTTTTCTGTGTAAATGTGTAACTTACTGGTTAAATCAAAAATTAAGTGTATTGTATATTATAAGCTGTTGTTAATTTTGTGCTGCATTAAATAGTAAAGAGCTGTAAAGTGGAATGTGATATCAATAAAAGTATTGGTGTAAATTATTATGAGAATATTGCGTTAGTAACATTGGTATCAAACATAGAGAGCAATTGGTATCAATCCGTTCCTGTTTTATTTCTAAAACAGATGTACATTTTCCTTCGTCCGGGACAGAAATTGTGATTTGTACTACCCTTTCTCGTTCTCTCTTAATGCAACCTCTATAAACCTGTCAATAAACAAACTTTCATAATTTTTTTGGGTCCATGTGCATAATAGCAAGATCATGTTTGAAAATAAGCTTATTAATACAGTAATGAGTAAAAGTCAAATTATTACAGTAGTAGATATTGTAGGACTATTTTCTTTCTTTTCACTCATTCACTGTTTAGTGCACAGTTTTTGTCAGCTTATCCAACATCCTTCTAACCCCAACGCCTAAGGCAGTTTGCCTTCCCTCAATCCGAACTTCATAGATCCGTCCATTGCCCTTTGCTACCTGCGATTCATTGCTGCAGAAGCTTTGAATCACTGACTCACTAACTTTGGTTTTAACCATCTGGTGCAGGTTTGGATCTTGGTTATCGCCAGCACACCTAGTTATGACTGGTGATCAGGCAAGAAAGGTTTTTGCCACCTTATGTCCTCTTTTGAAGAAATCAGATCACACAGTTATTTAAATAAACTGACTTTTAGCAAACTGAAATATTAATTAGTTAACACTGTTTGGGTTCCGTCTGTTGTTTTTTATGTGCAATATGCAATGTTAGGTATGTAGTAATGATTTATTTTTGGCAGAGAGCTTCGCAGTGCTGGGCAAAATGACAAGGTGTCATCTGTCAGGAAGAAACAAAGAGGTATTATTATTAAGTTCCATGAAGAGAAGGAAAACATCTTACAGTAAGTTATCTGTATGAACTATTTTTGTACTTCTGTAAGCATGCAGGGGTCACTTTGTGTCAGCTCTTAACAAATTGGCAATAAGTCGCTATGTAAATTTTTAGCAATTTCTTTTACATTACTATTCAGTGTATTCATTGCATGGGAAGTTGGAGAGAATATTAATGTTGTATAATTACTTTTCTGTTTAAATAATTTTTGGCAGATGCTTGATACAATGTACTCCTGCTTAGTGATAGTTCGATCATGTAACTAATATAGGTATAGTGGCTGATTTTGCTATTATTACAGTAATTATGTCAGGTAATCTCTCATGGAATACATAACAATAATTCATTTCTTCAGTAGAACAATTTTTAAAGTGTTTCAACTACGCATAACTTACTGGTAATTTGAGTTGCACTGTGTAGACACTTATTAGTTATTAATGTTCACCTGCCATGTAAAATGAAAGAGTAAATATTCATTAAGTTTCATCTCAACATTTATTATTTGAAATTTATGGAACGTGAAATTTTTTACTTAGGGTTGCCATAGAACCAAAAAATACTTTCTTTGAATGTCCCAAAGTCACCCACACTTACGGTACTCAGAATTTCACAAAGAAACACACACAATTACTTTACAGGAGTAGCAAAGTAATTCCTTATTATTATTTTTTTCTTTATTTTCATAAAGAAAAAAAGTACACATTAGTTTATTGTATCACAATCTGGCAATTACCAGAATTATTGCACATGTGAAAAATAAGAAGTGAATGCCTGATGCACGTAGTTTTTATTTGTCATACTGTGACGTGCACTGGCACGTAGCACTTACTTGGCCTCTTATCATACAGTAATTTCAATTTTTGTTGTCGTAAAATGTTTTTTTCTCTGTTGATAACAAATTAAGTAAGCCAACTTAACCAGGTATAAGGATGTATACGGCGGGATCCAACCTATTAATTGGGGATGCGAGTAGAGAATTTTACATTAAAACTTATTTTTTTTATTTTAACTTTGACTGTTACAGCAAGAGAAAAGTATAGAATTTTACATGTCAATTTTATCGGATGTATGTCGTGTTTGGACTCATTTTAAAGCTAATTTAATTTCAAGCAACTTTTCTAAGTAAACTTTTCTGATATTTTGCCTTGTTTTAATTTTTTTAAATTTCAAGTAGCCTCTTAGCTTGCTTCTCCTGGAAT
>PNEQ01070311.1:27372-75993 GCA_003012365.1 Medauroidea extradentata
GGAATGCGGGGACTCTGCAGGGCGTTTCTCGATCAACGTGGGTGGTAGTGTCGTGTGCAACAACACTAAAAAGGTGGTGATCCGCGACAGATTGAGGACGCTGCACATCCCCAATTAATAAACTAATGAATATTTAGCTGGTAGTATGGAGTAAAATGCGTTGTGAATTTATCAGTATCTATGTTACATACAATTTTTTAGGTTATAAACGTAAATTAACCAGCTTTTTAGGCAAGTTGGATCCTGATGTATCCCTCCGCCGCTCGGCTGAGTAAGTCAGAGTGTTCGCCCGGGAGTTGATTAGTTGGGGCGTCATGGCGGAAGGAGGAGGACGTGTTGGACGGGGCAGAGGGGTTGTGAAGCCTAGAGGGCGGATTCGGGAGTAAAGTGGGCGGTATTGCCTGCGATGCTTGTTGTTCATCATTTTTCTTTAGCTAGTTAGGATATCTAAGTAGGTAGGTGCACTGAACAGATGCACAAGTGGATATTACGTTTTGTTATTTTACTAGACAGTCGGGAATTGTAGCAATGTGTATTCTGTAGTTTTTTTTTTGCTGGTTGAGCAAACCCAGGCATATCACGTCTGCAGAAAGACCTGGACGAACACTCTAGACTACGTCAAGTTAAGCACTGGTATCACCCTTTAATGTTTACGTTTCGAAGTTGAAAAGGTTACTGGAATGAATTTAAGTGGTTAAGCAGTGAGTGTTCGATGTACAAGTGTACCATTAAATAAAAAAACTAAACGGAAACCTTTTTTTCTTTTTTTATATATATGCCCACTTAAATGTTTTCTCTCTACGCGGACACCGTTCGAAATACCTCAGGCTATGCGGGCATGTAAAACAAAAGGGAAGTACTCCTAATTTCTAAAGGACTTGTCAAAGTCATCGCTCGCCGAAATCAACTGCCGCTGGTAATGGAAGGTAGCTGCAAGGAATAAACAGCACAACAGACAAGCAGAGAGAGAGTGTGCACCGTCACATTCTGCCGCCCCGAATAGGGACATCATAACCTCAAAAATAAGCTTCTAGAAAGCCACGACAGTCGAACAGAGAGGGAGCGGACCCATCACAATACGGTACATTTATTTCCAATGAGTTAATACAGTACGTGCCACATTAGTTGGCGCGTAGCAGCTGCTGAGAATAGTGTGACATTCCCGGAATTCGAACATCAGGCCATGGTACAAACACATAAATAAACCCGGGATGAAAACACTGACTCAGAGTACATAAAAGGCATTCAACTAAGAAACAATGGTGTACAGTATTATGTAGATGCAAGACACTCCACGCTCGCTATCTGACAAGTTAGGTGTGCACGCAGCACACTGTAACATGCGCTGCTAACATTTTGTGTGTTTATTAATATTTTGAATATGTCATTAATATTTAATGTTTATTTAATGGTGACATTGCGTATTCAAACAAATTTAAGCCACTTATTGTTTTATCCTGGTATTGTCAGAGCAGAAATATTAATTTATTTGTGATGATCATAATTTCAATTGTTACGTGTATTTTTGGTTCATAAACAAATTTTCACGAGTCTAAAAATTATTTGATTGCCTATAATTGTAGGCCACTTTTTTGTTTTTCTATGGCTGTTGATTTTGTAACCATTGCAACTGCTCTCAGCGCGGTAATTTTAAGTGTATCAACATTCCTGATTCACGATTGAAATTTATAATGTTCTGGGCGATAATGGAAATTTCGTGGCGTAGGTTTGCAATAACGAGATGGCATTTGGTTTTTAGGCGATAGAACAGGAGGATGGACACCCAGTCTGCGTTCTTCTTGAGGGACTTAATATTTTGTGAGTCCAATTTGGTTGTCCAGGTCGCCTAAGGCGAAGTTGTGGACTAGGGAAGATTTGTGCCATAAAGAGGGCCTGGAGACTGCTGCCAAGAATGGTTTTATTTAGGTAGATGCCCGCAAATCACGTGTAACGCGAGTGCAAGAACTTTAAATGCACCGACCCGTGTGTAGTTAGGGAAGACGTCGGCAGTGCTTCTACAGGACTCGAGTATGCCTGGAGGCATACTAATCTACAACAATATCCAGAACTTCAGCTTGAAGACGTTGTGTATGTGTATGTCAGCTAATTCTAACCCTTTTGTAGTTATCGCGCCACTACAAAACACTGACATTTAGTAATAAATCACACTGAATTTTGGACCTAAATAATAATAAATTTATTAAGGACTATCAAGCATCAAGCATTCTATACCTGCAATTAAAACCCTGAGAACTAAATTTTCCACATCAAGAGTCTCATTGCTAAATATAAAATATTTTTTAACAAGGTTGCAAGCATACATTTTAATAAGTATTTTGGTGTACAGTGCAAGGCTGCAGTAGGGCAGGGGGATGGGGTCAAGGAGCAGAACGCCACAACCTGAATGGGGGACTTGTCCCTTGCCCTAATAGTAGGCCATTAATTTTTTCTAAAATTTTTATTCACATGTTAGGGGCCCCCAAACAACTTCCTGTCCCAGGTCCCCAGAAACCTATCTTCCACCCTGTTACAATGAACATAAATTATTACTTCTTATTTGGCCTACTTTTTCTCATTAATACAGTATTACATTTTGAGTTTATTGCTAGACACTGGCAAAATAAAAAAATAAAAATTATTTTGATTTATTGACATTACTTTAATAATTACTTTGGTGACTTTTTTTTGTAGTAATTGGTCTTGCCTCTGAAGTTAGTTTTCTACAGTAATTAAATTCACAAAAATTTCAACTGAATTTATTTCTGTGTTGTTGCTTCATTTGTTTGGTGTCTTTCCTGTCAGTGTTTTCAGGTTGTGTATGTACCCGATCAGGTGGTGGTAAGTTAATGAGTCTGTGTGTGGTAAGACTGCTAATTATCTACAGTGATTTTGAACACTCCCGTCAGTATTCTATACAGCCATTTACTCTTGGTGAATCATACTGTACACTACCTTACACCATAATTGATCTTGTACATAAACACCACTGTACTACTACACATACATATCTTTCACATAATTTACACATTTCAGCACATGTACATTGTTCATGCTGATGTCCTTGTATACAAATACTGTATTTTTAAAAACTGAAATTACTGTATGCTTTACAGTAGCTGATGTTCAAATTCGTTTTAGAATTTTATTTTTTTTATGTCTTAATTTATTGATTCGTTTGGTGAAAATCTCATATAGGGTTGAGATTTGATGATGTGGGAAGATGTGTAGCTACATTTTGCTTTAATTAGTTCATTAAACATGTATTGCAATCTGGTAAATTTGAATCGCTTCAGAACATCATTAATTTATATTTTGCATGTGGAAATTCTACTTTTTTTTTCGTTGTGAATATTTACGAGTTATCATGAAAATTTTCAAATTGAAAGGTATGTAATATTTTTTAATAACAATAGTTTGAGAATAAAAACAACTTGCAAGTACAATGTGATCTACAGGTACATGCAACAATTTTGTAATCTAAGATACTGATCAGATCAAGGACATAGCAGTAAAGATTTTATTTTGCATTCAGTACATGAAAATGTATTCAAAAATTGTTTCTCATTTCAACAATTGAAAAGCAGATCAACATAAAAAACTTGTGCAAGAAAGTAACATTACTATTGATTACTACATTCCGACGTTCATTCACATAGTTACTGAAAGTGTAGAAAGCCAAGAAATAAAAGTTGCAACAAATGAAAACATCATGGATTCAAAAAGTTCAAAATGCAGAAAATAAATATGTTAAACCCAGTTTGGTTCAGTGTTTCAAAACTCGGAGGTTGTGTGACTAATAATGTAAAAAATAGTTAGCCTATAAGAGCACCACATTAACTATGTATTTAATTGTCTTGCTTGGTGAAAAAACTGTTCAAAATGTCACAATTGTAGCAGTGTGTTAATTTCTTGCACAAAATTTCATAATTTCATGCCAGCAGTCATGGATTGGCGGCACAAAATTTCATAATTTCATGCCAACAGTCATGGATTGGCGCTTTGCTCCCATTGAATTTGGAATTGCAGACTACAGGAATTGCTGAAAATAATGTTTCCCTATGCTTATAGCCATTTTTATTTGTGTTCGGACTCGCGACATCACTGTTTACATAAGGATCTGTCCTGCGCTGTTTTATTTTTATTCCCATTACAAAAATCAAAATGATTTAACTTCCCCCGCAAGAAATATTTCATATAAACAAACAGCATTTAAATACCATTTCGTAGATATATGTGTAGTAAATACGCAGATTTCGAAGTTTTGCTTTGTATATTTGGTTGCAGCTTCCACCAACTTGTTGATAAATCGAGATATTACATTACCGCACATCAATATGCTTTGTGTGCAAAATATACTATGATGTATCTGCGCGAATATATCTATGGTCACGAATGTGATGTTTTGTAACTCGTATCGTGGCACCACACATGAAATGTAAATATTGGAAATATCAGTGAGTGTGGGTTCTTTGCCGTATCTGTTTTAACCTTAAAATATAGCGGAAACTGATAAAATCTTGAAGTCTAGTACTTTGCAAGTTGTGATTACAAAGTACCAAAGTTGTGTATAAGTAGTTTGGTTAAACGTCAGAAATTGCTGAATTAAGAAATAGTGTATGTGCACAGCAAATATTCACATTTTCAGAAGTTTATATTCTCATTTTAAATTTAAATGATTTTGAAAATGTTGGCAACTATTTGAATTTTTGTATTTTTCCACATTCCTAATTTATATACCTATTAATAAGAAAATGTTATAAACACTTCCACGTATTCACGGGAGTTTCTTTGTGGCGATTTTTATGGCTTATCAATGCATTGGTTTAGGAAACCTGCATGTGTTGACTAATGTTGCCTTTCTTGCGTTCTTACATTGCTCACATACATTTTTTTTTTTAGTAAATAAGGTGACCAGCTAGCAGTGAACGTGTAATAAATGTGTTCAGGCAGAAAAATCAATTTTGAGATATCCAGTGGTGTATGAAAGATTGTGTCTTTGTGCTGAAATAATGTGTGACATTGCTCACCATTCATTACCTAATTTTAATTTTTTAAATTATGGACGCTGTACACACATGGAGTGTTAATATTAAAACACTGTATATGTATTTTTATTTATGTGTAGGTTACAGAAAGTACAACAGCAAAAATTTAAGGACCGAATTGCTGCATTGAAGAAACAGCAGAAGGCTCATAAAGAATTTATTGACAGATTGTTGAACTTGTGCCAGGTAATCATGACTTCTTATTGTTTTGTGTTGAATATGCTAAAAGTTGATTTTATGTGAAGTACTGTATTATCAATTATAACACTGCTGTATGTAAAAAATATCATTGTTTAGATTAGTTTTCGGTTTATGTTCAGATCAGTTCATAATTGCAACTGAATACAAAGCTGCTTCATGGACGACATAAATTTGTGCAGTTCTGTCTGTTAAGAACAACAAATGCTTGATCATTGTTGTAGCTCGCCAACTACTTATTCTGAAAACGGCGCTAGACATAGGACTGCGTGGTACAGTAACTAGATCCTAGTTTTCTCTGCTTAGCTATACAAGCTGGCGAGAGAAAGGATCTAGGTGTGCGCTCCAGCCAAGTGGCACACACTTTGCTGAAAAGTTGCGTATGACACAAATATAGTGCCCATCAAAAATTTGAATGGTAAAATAAATTAAGATAAGTAAAATTTATTTTCATTTGTAACAGAAAATACAAACTCTGTAACATCATACGACACCACAAATTACAACTTCTTAAGTTTCAAACAATTTTTTGGTTACCAAAAATGTTCACACTTTCATATGAGACGAGTAGCAATTTTTAAGGGCCAAACATATTGTCTTATATGCTTGCCAATGTGATAATTTGTCACAAATTTTAAATCTGTGTTGTAGATGATCATAGTGATTATTTTTGTAATACTGGACAGACAGTGCTGATAGATAAGCACAACTGGAAAGTGCTACTTGCTACATTATGATGTGTGTATGGTACATGATGTCACTTCTCATGTCAGTTACTGGAATTGGTCACATAGATGTGTAATGGAAAATATGTACAAAAAAAATTTGTTCAAAAATGAGGACTCAATCTTGTTTTATAATAAGTTAATAATAACTCATCTCTGACAAACAAGCGTATGACCAAAAAAAAAGCTTACTTTCAATTACGTCGCCTAGTTCTAGCTCTGTGTCTTATGTCACCCAATACAATGACATTTCATGACACCAGTCCAGGGTGGCATTTACCATAGCAGGATTGGATGTCAACCCTTGATAGATACAATGCCCATACACAGGATTATAACATGTTTCTACTCTTGTTGCTGTGTACTGTCAGTTCTGATGATGAATGACATGGCAATGTAAAGACTAGTTTTTTTGTGACTAAGTGAAACTCCATGCAAGTCTCACCAATGGTCATGCAAATTCTGATTCACCCTGCTCACAGAAGTCGAGAGGCAAAGCATCCTATTAGCCCAGAGAGATCAGCATTGTGCTCTGAGTGTGTACATATCTGCGCCTACTATCCCCATTCCATTACTCAGTCATCCATCTCTCATATAGCTCAGGTAATTTCTTCCCTGGCAAAGCCTGACAAGGGTTTAACAAGCCACAAATATTGTTGTGTGCTCAGAAAATCAGCACGTATAATGTTTCGTGTTATTTTAGTAACATTCCCAGTGGAAAGTGAATGTTCTTTCATGTTAGATTATCAGATCTATTTTGCCCCCGCGTGTACAATAAACATACAGTTGGTTTTTACTAGTATTTTTTTTATTTTAGTACTCCAGTGGACCGGAGAGCAAAGCAGCATCAGTAAAAACTTCTAGCGGTTCTGTTCATTCAAAAAACCTGCAAAATGAAGACGCCAGTTTTTATAAGAGTGCATCAGAAATTTTTGAAGAGATTTCACTGGGCAGTTCAACATCTCTTGAGAAACCAGAATCTGATGTGGCCTGTTCTCAGTGTCCTACTAAATCATCGGCTGTTACAGAAGCAGCTAGTACCAGTAGTGGAATACCAACTAAAGTATCTTCTTGTGCTGATTCAGAAAACATCTCTGAGAATATTCAGCATTCAAATTCTGCCGCATTAGTCAAGGGTGGCAAGAATTACTGCATGTCATCCAGAATGCGTGAAGTGACACCCAAGAACAGTTTAAGCAGTATTGAGACAGTGCCAGATGGCTCAGGTGTGAGCAGGAACTCTGTTTGTAGTTCTTGGGACAAAGAAAACAAAGCAAAATCTCTGGACTGTGTATCAGTACAAACAATTGAACTTACTCTTAGAAAAGATGAAAAAATTGATCCAGCCTCGAGGTATGTCTCTTGCTTCTTAATTTAATTTTGTGTGTTTGCATGTATGAGTCAAAGAGATATTTTTCGTGTGTGCATGTGTGTTTACTGCAGTTTTCAGTGTCGGAACATGAATGCACTGTCAGTCGAATTCTGGATTGAGCCATTACATGCCTCCATGTAGCAGTAGCAAATAAATAACAAACCATTTTCTGAAGGCATTAAAATTCCACTGTATTTTGCCAATGGTCCTGACACGTTCCTGAATTATAATGAAACATTCAAAATACAGTTTTACAATCACAGATTTTTTTAAAATTAATTCTATTATGTATGGTATTTATTTATTTATTTATATAATATTTTTATTATATACAGTGAAACTTCCCATTAATGGACACCTCTGGTGAATAAAAAAATGTCCACTATTGAGAATTGTCCGTTATTAGGAAATGCATTACAATTAGGAAAAAATTATATTCAAAGCTTTAAACACACAAAAAATGGTACAAAATTCTCTTAACTTACTAACAAGTAGGCGCTAAGTAACGTAAGGTGCAACATTCGTAAATTGGCATTAACGTGGAATTTTTTGAGTAAGATGCGCCGACGTGATAAAGCTCGGCCTGCAATAAAACAGCTCACCCGACACACATGTGACACCCACTGTATCTTTCTTCGCAGTGTTTCCTCGACATCTGTAGACAGAAGAACAGATGGTTATCTCGCGTGTAGCGGAAGCATCAAAAGGGTGCATGCACAGTATTATTTGTTTACCATTAAAACGCAAAACTAAGAGTGTTAAAAAAATGGGTGATCTGTAAATACTTACTTTAATATACGCTATTGGAGCTAGAATTACTGCGGCTGCTGGCACCAGACTTGTCCTCCAATGAATACTCGTTGAAGGGTTTAAAGTGTTCTCATTCCGATTACGGGGCCTCGGATGAGTCCCGTATCGTTATTTTTTGTCACTACCTTCCCGTGCCGGGAGTGGGTAATTTGCGCGCCTGCTGTCTTCCTTGGATGTGGTAGCCGTTTCTCAGGCTCCCTCTCCGGAATCGAACCCTGATTCCCCCCGTTACCCGTTACATCCATGGTAGGCGCAGAACCTACCATCGACAGTTGATAAGGCAGACATTTGAAAGATGCATTGCCGGTGCGGAGACCGTGTGATCAGCTTAAAGTTATCCAGAGTCACCAAAGACAGTAAAACATTTTCAAAAATTGTTCGTGAAACTAATTGCCCTGTTTCGACTATTGTAATACTCTCATGAAGGTCACTGATAACGAAAATCTATACCTGAACGTTGGGTTGTAAAATATTGTATCACTGTTATGGTTGGTTGTAATGCAATCGGAGACTTGAAACTAAATCACTTGCAGTTTATTATTCTGAGAACCCGTCGACTTTTGAGAAAATTAACCTGAATAGGTAAATTTGTCAGCTGCCTGTAGTCAGGAAATATTAAACCAAGGCCTTGATTACATGTGCGCTCGTTGGATATTGGTACAATAATCGTTGTTACCAGTGTAATGGAATTTTACGGTCGTGTGAATGTAAAAGGATGAAGGTTAACTAGTGAACAGAAAGTCTATTACACTTATACTGTATATGACACTTGTAACCATCGTCCAGACAAAGTTATTTACTCTCGCTTAGCAGATGTGTAAGCATCGTCACTGCGCGTGACCGACTGCATGCGCCTTCACCAGCAGGCTGTCTGTGTGTGCATACGATTGACTTACTGATACATTGTGTTACGTAACTGACTCGAGAGCATAACCCTTACATTACTCGGCTTTTCTACTTACTATCCCACTACGTTAGTGGGTCTACAGTCAGTCCATCCATTTTTGGAAATGCACGTTTGCTAGAACTGCAGGTATTCTCCATCCACGACTTCAGTATAGCTTCTTTATTTTTTTTTTTTTTATGTCAGCAATCTGATATTTTCCTATGTCAAACTTGGCAGCAACGTCACGGACGCTTGATTTTTCTTTGTAATGCATCCTAATCATAGCTATTTTATCTTCTGAAGCTAAACGTTTGCGCTTCTGAGACATTTCACACAAAATAAGTCACTCGATCCCAACAGAATTTAATACAATTGCTACTTTATTACATGATGTACTTGAAATAAAGAGTAAACAAAGACTAGACAATAATAAATGCACATCACACACACTTCACACACGTATTTGTTGGGAAGATCGAAATAATGTGGCAGCTACGCGCTACTTGCTTGCAAGGCGTGTACAAATCACACATTTCTTATGACTTGCTGACGAAGCATTCATTCAAGCTGCTTTGCAACTGTTTCCGCACTGTTTTTGCACCGTTTTGTCCGTTATTCACCACTTATAATGTGCCCGCGTCTATTAATTGTGTGTCCACATCCATTAATTAGAATGTCCGTTAATGAGAATTATCCATTATTCTGAAGTGTCCATTAAGAGAAGTTATATTGTATTGGCCTTCCTGAATTTCTGCTTGCCTCCTTTCACATTTCCTTTGCATTCTGATTGTGGTTGTATTTATTCACAAGTTCATTTGTTCTGTAAAATTGTGAGGCGAATATTTTATTGTTCATTGGGATTCTGTTTTTTTCTGGCAATGTTTTGCATAAATTCATTAATAAAGTTATGAAACATACTAGATTAATAATAATTTGTGCCTGCAGGAATTTGATAAGAGGTGAAGATAGCAAAAGAAAAATGTTAGTGGATAAACCTTTTGATTATGATTTTCGAGATGTTTACACACAAACTCAGTCTACATCCAAATTCAACTGTAGGTCTTCGAAATCACTAAGAGGTGAGTATTTTGTAGCTTAGCTTTTTTTAATGTAATTTTAATACAGTATAAATCAATTTTTACATCCCTTCACTTGTTTCCAAGGAATGAGAAATGTGGGTGAGGGAAGGAGGTAATTTTAATAGACAATTTGGAAATTTTTCAATGACTTACATCACAACTTTCCACTTCTGGCATTAAGTTTATATTCAGTAATCTCTGGTGTAAAAAATCTCTCTGGAAGTTGTGTATATAAAAATTATTTCAGTAACCAAATGTCTTCCTATAAAATTCTACATTAAGTCCCTTGTTCCTTAAATTGTTAGAAATATAGAACACTTGTGAAGGTATTATCAAATGGATTGCATTGAAATTTAATTTCCTTTGAAATTAAAAGTACGTATAATGAAATAAAAATTATATAGAAATGTAATTAAAGATGTAGAAGTTTTAAGAATGAATTGATGCCCATCCGTGACGTTTCGGCGTGCAAATGGCAAATTAATTTAAGTGTGGCATGCACATTTTGATTCTCCTTGTTCCGCCCTTACGTGATCTGGCGGCTGAACGAGCGTTTTGGTATCCAGTCTACACAGTGTGGTGGCTGACAGTATGGAAACTAAGATGGAGATAGTGTTTTTATGCAGTGACGTGTGATGTGTTTTAGAAATTGTGCTTATTTTCAATTATGTATGATAAAAAACCAGCATTGTTCAAAAATATATAATTATTTTAATATTCAAACTTTTTAATTAGCAGAAACTACTGTAAAATATACTTGAGTGTCATATATTTTCAGTGAGTTATTATAAGTATGACAACTACCACAGTTTTTACTGCAAATTTCTTCGATTTGTTTAAATTGGGAATGTTGTTACTCAGCCTCCCTTGTAGAAATTATCTTACTTGATGGATAATCTTTTGTTATAAAATTAAAATGAAACTGCATGCATCATTAATGATTATTCCTTAAACCATGCCCACTGTGTAAATCAAATTGAAATAAAAAAAGTGTTGGTCATAGCCACTATTGTTTACAAAATCAAATCAATAATGTAACCAAATTGAGGTCCAAACAAAAAAGGTTAATCAGTGACCAATAAGTATAATGTGATAAAAACAAAGAAATGTATAAAAACCATGCAAAAATATTATTTACAAACACAATCAACGAACAAGAGTAGCATATCCACAAGTATGCCTGTCAGAATAAGGGGGACAGGCAGAGTCAACAGTTATTGGCTAGTGTGGACAGTCAAAAGGACTGGTATCTACTTACAGCCACGCACTATTAGTGCTTGCCAAATACAAGTGTAACTATCTTATTTTTAAGGTAGGTGTATTTTTTTTTTCCCCTGAAAAATTGGTCATAAATAGTGGTCTGGTTTTGATCGTAGCAGTTGGGTTCTAGTGTAGATGTGTACAAACACACAATTATTATTTCGTAAAGCCTGCATTATTGAAGACTGCTTATATCTGGTTGGGCAAGTAATTTTCTTTGACTGACTTTCATAAGCTAATTTTGTACACCTTATGTGCTATAAAAATCTAAATTTTAAAGTGCCAAACCTGATGTTTATGAGGAAAGTAGTCATACCCGTATTTTGTTTTAGTACATATTGTTACGTCCAAAAAAAACACACTCAGAAAATAAATAACAATAAGTAGATTGTATGTAGAAAAATTGACGTAAATAAATCATTAAATAATTACAAGAAGCAGAAAAAAAAAGTATTCTCTCGTCTACCTTCCTTAAACAAAAAAAGGGGAACGTACTGCAGGTAGAGACATAGGTACCTGGATTAACTGATGTTTTTAATGTCAAGGGTGGTGCTCTTGCGATGAACTTATCTTATTTATCTTGCTACAAGTTACTCTAATACTTAATTACCACCCATGTGACAAGGATCAGCAAAACTAAATAAAATAAACTGGCTGTGTAAGGTAACCATCTTAGCTTTTATTTTATTTTTTTTTCAGAAAGACAATGCATAACAATAATGAACACATGAAAATTGAGCAAGAGTTTCACAAACTGTTCTTTTCTCCAAACAATACTAAACAAAGTTAGGTCGCGATACAATTATTCCAGTTCTCGAGGCTGGTGTTCCCGTGGACTGGTTAAACTCACTCATAGAAAGGAAAAAAAAATATGTTAAAAAAAATACACGACACGATTTCTACCCATGTATCTTAATCACCTATCATGCCCACCACGGCCTACCAGTGGACAACAGCCGATCGCGACTAAACATCAATAAAAAATTTAAAATAAGCCGAGAAAATTTCATCTGTATTACAAATAATTTAAAAAAAAGAATACCAACTACACCTGGTCATTTTATATTAGTATCTACATATCCCCTCTTCAACATACTCCTCTGCTAACCGCGACCCTCCTCTCGTCGTCAAAGCTACTCGTCAACTCCCCCTGCGCGACTAACCACACCATTCTTCTACCCGGAAAAGTGCCTACGCACTTTCTGAAACTACGGGTTTAACAAAAACCTCTTCCAAGAAAAGAGAATAAAAAGAAAGAATTAACTCTGACTTAACTGGTTACATTACTATAAAATGTAGATAGGAGTGTACAAGTACTTACAGAGCTGTACTGCATGTAGAGGAACAAATAACACACTTAAGGACAACACACATTTTGCGCGGCCTGTCCACGCATCCACGCCAGCGGTTGCTGCTCATAATCACGTGACTGCTCATGACCAACTTCCCCTCCTAACTCCCCGCTCGCCTGACTGTCTCCAAGCACAGCAGATTGCCTCCTCCTGTCTTCCTTGCACACTATCCTTCCTCCACCCACCCTCGCTCTGTCACCTCCCTTCGCATTCCAGCTGATTGCTGCGCCATACTATTCGGCACCTCGTGTTAACTGCGTGCCACTGTGACCACTCTATTGCCTTCTCTGTGCACGTGAATAGCCACTTACCTCATAGTGAAAAATGCTACTTGGCTCGTGCCACTGTCAACGATCCCTGGTGAAGGCTTAGGTTCAGTGCTCACACTAAAAAAAGACCACAAGCTATTCTTAACTATGCCGTACAAATTTCCTACCTACCAATTGCTCTCGGCGTTGTACAGATCTTAAGAAAAAAACCAAAATAACATTTAAAATTTCATAAACTTTAAATATCCTCAAAAATTACGCGTAACAATACAAACCAGCAATCAGACCCACTCTCAAACGAGTGCTGCTGTTCACCTTTCTTAGGCCTGAAGCCCTCTCTAGCAACTTCTGGAGTTTTGTGCAAGTGTCAGGCCTTTGGCCAGAACATGAGATGGCTGAAAAATTAAATAAAGTCAATAACTTATGAACTACTCAAAAGTATACATATGAAAATTTGTAGACGTATGTAAAAAATAACCTTAGAATACAATAAAAATGGTGGTTTTACGTTTTGAAAATATTATGTTGATAAAAAAAACTTTTATTTTGAGTTGCACAATAAATGTTTAGTTATCGATAAAATTTTGTTAAAATAGCTTACCATTCAAATCCCAACTCTGTAGATCAAACAGTTCAAAAGTTACATGACCTCAAATTTGGACCCTTCCTCACCACCGCCCATTAAAAAATTAGAAAATATTTTTTTTAATTAATTAATTTCATACTATCACTTCAATGATCTATAGCCACCCAAGAAACAAATTTTTAGACAAATAGAAAAAATTGTGAGCACTCCATAAAGTGGTACCCCTTAATTTTCAAAATTTTCAAAAAATTCCTAAACATTGTGGGGAATTAAAGAGAAAAGTGTGGCTACCAAATTTCAAGTCTCTCCAAGTGAAGGAAAAAAAAACCTTCGCTCCCTCTCTTCTGTGTCATGCTATTCTCTCTTTCCAGGTTTTTTTTTAGGGGGGGGGGGGGCTTCAGACAGGTCACATTTGAAACAGGAAGGTTGGGAATCTGTATCAAAGACCAATGGAATTTGTAGCTTCAAAAGTTTAGGAAGCTGAGATCGTGAATATCACATGTTTTCGGCCCAGAAACTTCCATTCTTTATAAATGAGATGACCAGGTATTTGGCCTGCGAGACGTGTGATAATTCGAAGCTGTTTTTGAGAAGGTATATGGTAATCTCCAATTTGGATTCCTGGGACTTTGGCCATCAGTAAAAAAAGGTGCAGAATTTTGTATAGTATACCTTTATTGGGGTCTGCATGCCTCAATCGTAACTTAATGTGAGGATTAGCAATTCTCGGGCCTGCGGCACTCTATCCTATCGTAATGTAAGGATTAGCATGCCTCAGGCCTGCTTTTGTAAAAAAAATTACTAAACATTGTTAGGAATATTTTAGTATAGTCTACCTTTCAAGCGCAGTTTCGTAGGTCCTATAGTTCAAAAGTTGTAGGCACTTACAACTGGACCACCCTTTAAAAAGTTCATAACTTGTAGTAAATTTTTTGAGATAGCTTAACGAAAGTTAGTACAATTATGTAACACGATACATAGTAAGCAAAACAAAAAAAATGAAATGTGAGTTTTTGAACACAATCAGGGGGTGTTTTGGGTTGATTGAAAATTTTTTATTGAATTTGATCAAAAATAGCAAATTACGAATACAGGTGCATTAGAGCAGTTCACTGTTCAAAGCACAGCTTCGTAGGTCAAACAGTTCAAAAGTTACATGCTTCCAAAGTTGGACCCCCTTAAAGAAGAAATTTAAGAAAATATTTTTCCTCAATTTTTTTTTTTTTCCATTAAAGGTAGAAAAAAATTTAGGGGCACCCTGAAAAAATTAGGAAAATTAGTTTTGATGTACGTAATAGTTAAGTACTCCCATACCAAATTTCAAATTCAGATCTGAAACAGTTTCGATTCTGTAGCCATTTATCTTAATATATAAAATGACGTGTCCTGACACACTCACTCGCTCATCAATGCACAGCCCAAACCGCTGGACCTAGAACCAAGAAATTTTGAGGGAAGCTTCCCCTTGGCCCGTAGGCACCCACTAACAATGGATTTTCGAAATTTGATAATTAAGGGGGTGAAAAGGGGTGAAATGTATTTTCAAAGAATCCCTGATATCTCATGAACTGGGAAAGCTATCATAAATTATTTAACTTCATAATATTGCCCAAAGAAATACGTATTGGAAAATTCTTCGATTTGTGAAATTCAAAAATTAAGGGGGTGAAAAGCCGTAAAATGTGTTTTTCATTAATCCGTGATTTCTCGTAAACCATTTCAGATACTGAAGTGATTTTTCTTTAAAATGATGCTTAAGTAAATACCTAAAAATTATTTTTACTTTTTTTTTTTAAGTTTGTCCTTGAAAGCTCTTAAAAAAATAAAACTTGTTTTTAATTATCCCGCTTATCTCCTAAACCAGTGGAAATATTGAAATTGTTTTTGCTTTAAAATAAATCTTACTTAAATATAAAAAAAAGTAATTTCAGTTTTTTTCCAAATTCGTCCTTGAAAGCTGTTAAAAAAAGAAAATGTTTTCAAATCATTATCTCTACCGCTTATACTCCTTGAGATATTGAGATGATTTTTTGATAAGGATGAAGCTTATGTAAATATCCGCAAATCAAATTCATGATTTTATGAAATTCGAAAAGTAAGGATGTGAAAAGCAGTAAAATGTTGCAGTCTCCCAAAAAAAGAGAATGATCACTGAGAAATAATTCAACACTTGTTTCTTTTTGCCAACCTACTCATAAATAAAACCTCTTTGGACTGTAGCCTGTACATACAAAAGAATTATCACTGCCTGCCTTTTAAGCATTCACTCAGGTATTGTATAAAGGACAATAACGAGAAAGGCCGCTAGGCTACTAATTACAATTAAAACAGAAAGAGTTGTGCACAAGTACTCACAGGATGGTACTTGCAGATAGAAACACACACATATAGGACGAACACATTTCTCCGCGGACGCGCGGTCACGTTTCGCAGACTACATCTGCTTCATCAGGTGAGTGGAGGCACACTGAAGTCTATTGTCCAGCGGTGGTTGGTAATCAGTACACCTAGCGGCCAGAGGGCGAACTAAAGCGTGGCGGGAAGTTTGAAATGAGGGTTTGTTATCTGAGGTTAAGGCCAGGTGGCTGTCTGGATTTTGTAATGTATTGATGTGCCAGTTCCCAGCGTCTTAATTCTGCTTTGTTTTTGTTTTTCAACTGTGGTAGGGCCCTAAGCACTCTGGTTGTATAACAGGAATCAAAGTTGGAGTTATGAAGTGCTGCATGTGCAGCAACTGGCTTCTCATGTGGGTCAGCCTCCGCTCCAGCTATGGCTTTTTTGGTGTCAGGCGGCTCCTTGCAATACATCAACCTTCCACATCATTCAGTAGCAGACAGACAAACCAAACCTACCCCGTACTAGGAAGCTACAACTGTGCAACTGAAAACCTCATCTACCAGCTACAGTGCACTCACTGCAATGCAGAGTATATCGGCCTAACCACCAACACCTTCAGACAGAGGATGAATGGCCGCAGAGCTGACACCAAAAAAGCCGTAGCTGGAGCGGAGGTTGATTCACATGAGAAGCCAGTTGCTGCACATGCAGCACTTCATAACTCCAACTTTGATTCCTGTTATACAACCAGAGTGATGAGGGCTCTACCACAGTTGAATAACAAAAACAAAACAGAATTAAGACGCTGGGAACTGGCACATCAATACATCACAAAATCCAGACAGCCACCTGGCCTTAACCTCAGATAACACACCCTTATTTCAAACTTCCCGCCGCACCTTAGTTCGCCCTCTGGCCGCTAGGTGTACTGATTACCACCCACCGCTGGACAATAGACTTCAGTGTGCCTCCACTCACCTGATGAAGCAGATGTAGTCTGCGAAACGTTGTGACCGCGTGTCCGCGGAGAAATGTTTTCGTCCTATGTGTGTGTGTTTCTGTCTACAAGTACCATCCTGTGAGTACTTGTGCACAACTCTTTCTGTTTTAATTGTAATAGGTATTGTATAAAGTTTGGGTTGTGGGAGGGGTGGGCTTACAGGTTTGTATCCCGTGCAAGACTTTGCGATGGGAACTATTATGACATCATACGAGCATATTGCGCGCGCTCTTTACACTGAGCTAAGACAATTTATAGTTTACTGTTATTGAGTTCGCTAGCTGTTCAATTCCTTGATCACATATTGTATCCAGAGCTACTGTTTACATTACATAATTTCACGTGGGAAAAGCCGCAACCGCCAGCTAGTATTTGATAAAGTCGAAAATGTACCTCCTTCGTAACCCTATGTCCTCCCAGGTGGGTGGGAGCTGTTTTGGGGGGTTTCTGAAAGAAGGATGGAAGAGATGCAAAAAATATTTTGTGGGTCTATACCTCTAACGGTTTGGGTGCTGCATGCCCTTAATGTTGGGTAACATTTGTAAAATCTTTAGTTTTTTTTAATACAATATTACCTAGTACCAGGCCTTTGATATGGGTGGGCCTGCAGCCATTGATGTAAGAGGACCTACTTCCCATGGTGCAAAAGCCTGTGGAGCATGGAAAATTTTAAAAAATTTAAAAACTTCTAAACTATTTGAGATATCTGAATGAAATGATGTGCTTTTATGTAAAATGGTACGCAGAAAAGGGGGGGGGGGGGTTATGTAAGAAGCTTGAGTTTTTAAAATCATTAAAGGGGTGTTTCGGATCAATGTATATTTTTTTTTAATTTGATCGAAAATCGCTAAGTACGGATACAAATGCATTAGAGTAGTTCATGGTTAAAAGTGTAGCTCTGTAGGTCAAATAGTTCAAAAGTGTCAGGCTCCTTAAAAAAATCTGGTAAAAAATTTTTTTTGCACTCTCTCTAATAATTCCAAAAACTTAATTGGATTTTAGAAAAGAATATTTGGGCATACCCCGAAAAAGTGCTACCCCTTAAAAATCAAAATGTTCAAAATTTAAAAAACTTTTTTTGGGATATTAAAGAGATTAAGTACCAGTTCCAAATTTCAAGCCAAGCCAATATCTCAAACCATTCTGATTCTATAGCCAGTTATGTGTGAAAAAGTCAGAAACATGCCCCCTTTGTAACCCTATCTCCACCCAGGAGGTTGTTGGGAAGAGGCTGTTTAAAGGTGTTTCCAGAAGTGGAAGGATGGAAGAGGCATAAAAAATGTTTTGCAGCATCATACCTCTAACAGTTAAGGTGCTGCATGCCCTCAGTCAGGCATCGTTTTGCAAAAAACTTATTTTGAATATTGAGATGATACACAATGAGGAAGTACATATTATTGATTAATCGGTAGGTGAAAGTTCTGTAACTACACAAATGACTGCTATTATGGAAATTTTATGTTCAGTTAAATGTAGAATTGTATTGTTTGTAGACCAAATTTTTATACTCCTCCAACTATGCCTTGAAGTTATGACAGTTTGTCCGATTCTTTAAAATACTGTTGACTGATGCTGATATTGGAGACTATGATATATATTTGGCTTCCCTAAAGAGTCTTCTATAAGTATCATAATAATAGTACTAGGTTTAATGTGAGGATTTTATCTTACTATGGTTTCTGTGTGTAGCTACACATAATATTTTCTGAGAACAGTACAGTAAATTTCTTAGCGTAAATTTAATAGGTGATGTGCACTTAACTTTCAGATGTGAGCACGTCACCTTTGAGTGCAGAGGACAAAGAGAATGAGTCACCCCAGGTATCTCACATAAGTGAAGAACTAGACATTGGCATGGAGCGCCATTCTAGTAGCAGTGTACCAGAGTCAGCAAGACCCAGGTGAGATGCATAGTAGTGGCATTCATGTACGTGAAGGGATGTTATGGTATGCTTTTAGGCAAAAATTATAATGTGGTATGTTATGAAGTACAGTGTTTGATGGTAGTGTAGCATCCACAAGATTTTATCCTTGTTTGTGATATGGCCAGCATGACGAAGATGAGAGAATAATGATAATGCACAAAGCTTGGGAACTTTCTTCATAGACAGACCAGTTGTGTATACCTGTCCAGTGTGAACATTAAACAGGTGTGAAAATTGACTAATACTTTTGTGAAGGGAATGGCAGTAGCCAGACAATGCTGAATAGCAATTGGCAAGGTTTTTCTTGTTTCCCATATAGAATTTGTTTTGACTAAATTAAGTTAGCCTACATATTGACTTTGGCTTATGATGAGTGGTTATAGTATACAGTTGTGACCCCCCTCTAATATTTTGCGTATGTACTTTGTGACCCAGGCAACGATTTGGTAAAAGGTGTAAGACAACTGTTTGCTTGGCAGTCTTGTTGTTATTGTCTGCCTCATGTAAGAATTCGTTTTTATATATATATATATATATATATATATATATATATATATATATATATATATATATATATATATATAGTATCTGAAGACTGGCCTTTAAATTTGGTGATTTAGGGTATTTTAATTTATAATTTACTTTAGGACAGACTGTTTATGTTTCGTAAGGGTTGATTTATATAGTTTTTACATATTTCCAAATTGTGGTACTTAGTTGGTTTTTATACGGAGAGGTCAGGTAAACTAAGATCAATTAATTTTGTTAGTAAAGTTTTTTTTTAAATTTTTTTATAGCATTGCTGTAGAGTGCAAGAGTTGTACTGCATCTGTAAATTATACTTGTTGCTGAAGTCATATCATACTTGTTTCAGTAAGTGAGAAGTAAGGATGCTTGGCATGGGTTGCCACAATTTTGGGCAAGTTAATGGTTTCAGTCAAAGAATTGCAGTAGTATATTTTTAATGCAAGATTATCTGAAGATGTTTCAAGTAGTTGTCATGTGTAGCCCCCATGGTCAAAACTTTTTAAAAATATTTTCAGACTGAAACCTTAAACTGCAAAATTCTTTTTGCCCTCAAAAGGGACCAGTTGGATTTGGGCAAGCTGGGCACTGTTTTTTTTTTATAATTTTCTTTCTGTCATCATAGAGGGGAAATATACTTTAATTTTCATAAATTCATCTTCAATTCTTACCTAACTTGTAAAATGTGACAATTTTTTTTAAGTGACTTGTGAAAAGCATAATAAATTTACCAAACTGATTTCTTGCTTTCATTATTCATATGTATAAATGTCCCCAATCTGTTGCTGCTGAAAGTTTCACAGAACTAGTTGTGTGGCTAATAAAAACCTAGTTTAGTATTTATCTGCTACTTTAGTCCTCGAGAATCAAATTTTTATAAACTGTTTCCACGAAAAGAATAGTTTGGCATTTTGATTTTTTCAGGATTTTCAGAGAATTTATTTCAGTCTAATAATAGGTTCATTATTTTATGTCTTCATTTAGACAAGTGAACAGATGTCCTATGATATACATTTGACTGTATTATCATGTTTGCCATCGTTCTAGCCAAATTTCTATTGTCATCTGTTTCTCTACATACACACAATCTCACTGTTGCTAACTGACACACTACTTTAATAGGTACCCACAGCATTATCTTCTCATGGTTATGTTCCTAATCCTTAGATAAATACCACTCCTTCCCTCCAAGAATTATTAATAATCTACAGAACACAAATACTGCTAATTGCTATATACACTAAAGAACATAGTCACTCAGTTTCTTCTGCTTCCTTCTACTCCAAGATGAGGTTAACTTCTTCATAATCATTGTTGGGTTTTGTAGCTCCTGGTCCCTTTCAAGTACCTGCTGGAGTCCTCTGTAGAGAGAGCTTTAGAGTTCCCCAATTTCAGGTGTTGTTTGCAGTTGCGGGAACCTGATATGCCCAAGTTTCTTAATCTGGAAGCCACAAAAATGTTTGCTAAGCATTCCTTGTAGATTGAGCATGAGCAGCTTGCTGAAGTAAAGTTTAAACAATGATTCCAGCCAGGTAGGTGTACTAAGCCCCTCTCGAAGCCCTTGTAATTGTGTGGGGACTTCTGGTGCAGAAGAATGAGCATCTCGCTTGGGCAGCCCCTCCAAGCATCTAGTATGACGTTTCCCTGATACAGTCCTTGATGGTCTACCAGAATGTTCTTGTGACTTCACTTCTGCCACACTCAAGTCCTCTTAACATGACCTGTTGTGACATGTTCTTGATATATCTGTGCTGCCTCTTGTGTGGTTTGAAACTTGTCTTGTAAAAGTGCGCTGTGGACTTTAGTGTACGTGCCTTCCTGTTATGCTGCCATCTTCCATTTGTACTTGGTAAAACACCGGGGCCTCAGTTTACAACTTCTCTTGGAATCCATTTTGGTCCTGACACATAGTTATGTAAACACTGGATCCCCTCCATAAAATTTGTGTCAAGTAAACATTTCCAACTTCATTGGCTTACCCTTCTGATGCATTTGAAGGTGAAAGGGGATGTATTCTGTCCCGTGTAGTTCACAATTTTCTACCCATCAAAAGTTCTGCAGGCATTTTCTGTGTAGCTGTACGTGGGGGTTGTGTAAAAAAAAATTACATATTTTGCAGCCTCATATTGTAGTCACCCACTTTCAACTTCTTCAACTTTTCTTGACTGCCAACACTGTTTGTTCAGCTTGTCCATTACTATCTGGGTGATATAGATGTGTGTGCATCTGTAGATTCTTCTCCAAAAACCTCTTCATCTCACCTGATATAAAGGCAGTCCTGTTATCAGACACCGGTCATATCAGGAATGTTATGGGTACTAAAAACAGTCTTGCACATGTATTGATTGTGTCCTTGATGTCTCCACATAGCGCATTAACCTATCTCCTTTCATAATGGACACAATGGGTGTTGCCCTTTCTGAATATGACAGTAGATCATAGGCCCTATGCATTGCTAGTTTGTCAATTGCAACCCCTACATTCTCTCTGATTACAAAGGGCACAAGTCTAGATTTCTTGAAAATTTGTTTGATTCTCTCTTTAAATACCCCTGGAAATTTGGTTGCAAGTTTTTTCACCCACTGGGTTTCATGGGGGATTGCAAAAATACCATTCATTGATATCCCCAGGGACTCAAACCAATTTGTTCCAAACAATCTGGGCCCATTTTCAGTAGCCACTAAGAAATGGCAGTGATGCTGATTTTCCACTATTCCTCACCTCAACTCATACTGATTTTAACTTGGTACCAAGTATGCTAGGCACTGCTACAAATGTCCAATGAAGGCTGCTGCAACCACTAAAACTTGTCTGTTTCAAACTAATCACCAAAAAACTTGCACCAGTAACTATCCCAATGTGATGCTTGCTGCCAGCCAGCACTACATCAATAACAAATGGTGCCTTACTGTTAAGTGTCTGAAGATTGTATAAACTGTATAACCTAAGTGCTTCTCACTATCTTTTGCTTACTACTGTACTGCATCTTAGGTCATGCGAGTTCTACCTGATTTTCTGCCTTCATTTCCTTGCCAATAAGTGCCTGAACTTTGTTTTTTTATACACACCCTTAAATGGCTATGTTCAGAACAAAAACAGCACACAGTTGATACACGTCTACAAGATTCTGGTGCATGGTTCCCAGAGCACCACAAACGTAGCTGTTTCAATGAAATATGTTTGCGTTCCTGCCACACTGCCCATGCTAGTCATGGTGCTGGTGCATCTGCCTGAATGACTTCCCCCTACCACAGCATGCACTGAATGTCTGTCCTCTCAGAATGGGCTTACCTCTAGTCATATGTCTATGATATTTTTCCCTACAGCCTTCGCCGCCATTCTAATATATACCACATCCTTCTAGCTAGGAGGGTTCTTTGACAAGACATGTTGAATTGACCATCTCGCACACCGCACCGCACACCAGCCAGTCTTACAGCATTATTTCCAGATTTGAAAAATTACAGTGTTTACATAGATGCCGTAACCTCGCCTAATACACTGATTTACTTTCTCCCTTTTGCTGGTGCTGTTTCAAATATTTGTACGTCTCCACCATCTCGTGTGGCTATGATGAAAAGTGTTCCGAGAACTTTGTGAACAAATTGGCAAACAAAACTTTATCAGTAGCCTTCGGAGCTAACGAGACAACACAACTCAGTTGAAGAGGTCCGCTCCACAAATTGTGAAAACACCACTTACTTTACTTTGTCGTGTTCAGTCTTACTAACAGTAATGTGAAATTGCATTCTTTCCATTTCCTACATGTCCTGACCCAGCACAAAATCTTCCATTACTCGATCACAACCATCGTCCCCACCTTTATGTCCTTGTTGAGAGGAGTTGCATAAATGTCTCGGGGTATCCATTTCGTTGTATTGTGATCGTGTCCGCCATCGTTTGAGCTCAATGTCGACTGGTAGTCTGTTTCTGTAAATACACACAACCTGACTATTGCCATAAGACACTACTTTAACAGGTTCCCATAGTATTGACAACGTACATAAACCTTCTTTACAAACCACAGTAGAAATACATTACTCTGATAAAATTCACATTTTCTAGCTGAACAGAGAAAACTCCAGACAACATGCTTTGTTATATCATTTGTTCCTTTATGTGTTCACTTCAAATTTTATACTGGCTCCTAGGGTTATGGCTTACAGGGATTACAAAGTATTTAATGTAGTAATTTTGTGTAGGTACTGAAATTAGTTGATTTATCATCATTTCTGTATTTTTTATGTTTGTCAAATGGCAATTGTTTTTTTTTTCTAATGAATTTATTCTGTGAAGTAAGAGCAAAAGCAAAAGAAAAATTATTTTATGTAAGTATTTACAATCTCAGAAGAATTTAGTTATAATTTTAGAGACTTAAATAAACTTAATTTTCTGTGTGTTTAGTTTTGTACATATAATAGTTCTCATGTAACATAGTGGTTGGGTTCTTAAAACCACATCATCAAGTATTATTCAGTCCCAGTTTACTTTTTTTTTTTAAAGAGGAATATCTGTTGTGTTTCTGTTTTTTTACTAACACGTATTTTAACATAAGAGAATTATCCTGTTGATAATTTAACGTTTCTAGCAATGTTAACTGAACGATACCATCAGTGCTGAAGTATTAATAATGCAATGAAGTTAGTTCAAATGAAGCAATAGTAAGAAAATTTATATCCACTGTTTCAAAAATGAATTAGGAGTAGCCTGAAAATTATAATTGTTTACATAATTCCATGGCAAGTATGTTAGGCAGCCGTTATGACATCCCCTCTTACAAGTCTTACAACATTTTCTTGGTTGTAAGACTATCTTAATTTGGACCTTAAAACTATTTTATAATAGAAATCTAGCTAGTACCTGTTGTGACGTCTCGTCGTAACATCGTACCTAAGCCCAACTTGGGCCGACAAACTGTGGCACACCAGTCCTCCTAAACCAGTGCACTAGCTCGATGATAACCCAGCCACAAAGGCAAGGTTAAAAGCTGGTACATGTCTCTTGATCTGTAGTCAAGTACTCCTGAATTTACTTACAGTACTTTGGTAGGTTATGTTACATTGTAGGCCAAATTTGGAATTTCCACCGACACTGGGGAAATTAAAAATAAGGTTAGTCCCGAAATAACGTACTTTACTAGAATCCAAGATTTTTGGTTCACATCGACACGAAAAATACTGTTCAAGTATTAACAAGGTGGATCAGGTTCACAGAAAATTACAAGCAGAAACGCAGCACGACGACTATATCAGATGATTAAATAAGACAAAGTCAGAAAATTTGGCACACGGTGAACACACACGTGGCGCAGAACGAGTAGCCATACTGGCTCTCAGCATCTAATGACCTACACGTACGGGCGGAAAAAAAATTTTGTAGAGTTCCAAAAGATGTCCAAAAAGAAAGGTTACAGAATAAAGGCCACGGTGCTACCCGTACATGTTACATTTGCCACTCCCAAATTTTACTTCATGGAAATATATGGGCCGCAGTCCTGTGCATGTCCTGTCCGGATCGCATCACAACGTTTGATTAAACATGGCGGAGGCAAACATTCCAGAACGAAGGGAGAAGGGGTGCCACACGCCGTGCTCTCATTGGCTGGTTCTCAGTGGCGTGACCGTCTTTCGTTCCATTATCTAGAACTCTCTAGGGCAAAACTAGAAACTACGCATTAAAAACAAACTGCGCCAAAACTCCTGCGGAAAAACCAGAACACAAAAAGAAAAACAACGCTACTGCCTCTTGCCAAGGCCACCTGGCCATAACAACAAACATTACACCCTTTCTGGAACCGAGACCACTGAAATAAAAGTTACAATTTAAAATATTATATTAGAAAATTAAGATTACATAAACTATTAATTCACCAATAATAAAACAACCCTTGCCGTGCATTGCTACACTGTGACTTCATTTGCTGGTTTTCAATTTAATATGATAGTATTCCTGAAATAAAAACGCTTTGAAAAATGCTAAATGGTGCACAGTGATGTAAGGGTTTTTAATGTCTGTCTTTGCAACATTTTGATAAGACAAATTGTTTCGTTAAATTTTTGGGTATTCTGTCCTGCCCCCTACCCTGTTTTGCCTCCCCCTTCCTTTAAAGTATGATTGGTTTTGGCAGAAACATTAGGAGGTGCAAGCACGACTCACTGAAGTTTTCTTCATTAAATTTTATTTGTGTTTACTTTTTTTTGCACTCCCACAGTCCCCCTCTCCCGCTATTTTTTTGGCAGAAACCTTTGCTGGCTGACACGTGCACAACTCACTTTTTTTTTTTTTTTTTTTTTTTTTTTTTTTTTTTTTTTTTTTTTTTTTTTTTTTTTTTTTTTTTTTTTTTTTTTTTTTTTTCCATCACTTAATATTTTTGGATACCCCAATCTGCCCCTATACCCCATTTTGCCCACCCTTCCTCCAAAAGTTATTTTTTTTTTTTTTCAAAAATCTTTGTGGACACATGCACAACTCACCAAAGTTTTTTCTACTGAAATGTATCACGTTTTGCCCTTCTACTCCGTTTTAGCGTCTACTTCCTTCCTCCCTCCTTCCCAAAAAAATTTTTTTTGTAGAAATCTTTGTAGTTGCACACATAACTATAACATAGGCTAGTAGTTTGTCCGCAGCATTTCCCGCATGTATCACTCGTAACAGAGAATATTTACTTCAATTGAGGGATATTTTTGTATGCCAGATTTGTAATTCGGCCATCGTGTAAGGATAACTAAGCTACAGGTTGAGCTTACTCTTAAACAGGCTGCCCATGTGAAATACCTTCATAAGTCTGTTCGTCACTCTTTAATGACTTCCCCGAGCATTATTTATTGTCATAGCAAAACAGACTTTGAATATGAGAGAATATTCAGATGGTATAAGTAGTTTACCTGGGGTGATAACTCATTTACCTCAATAACAACCGTTGATGACTGTGCCATAAATATGTACCGTAGAAAGTTACTTGAAAAGAAAAAAAAAATATTCAGTCACTTGACATTAATGTTAGTGGTTGAATTTCGCTAAATCTTAACATCTCATGTTGAACATTTGTGTTAGTGTCCAACTGAGGTGAAAATTCCAAAGACAAACAATTGAGTCGAAGATAGATAAACAATTCATTTAAAAACATTTTTCATCCCTTCACAGCCCTGAAAGTTCGAACTTAGAAAAGTCCTGAAATCAGTTTATGGGCAATTACGCATTTATCATCATAAAACAAATAACAACTGTGTATAGCAACAGCAATCAAGGATTTATCACAATCATACCCTATTTCGTTTTACCTTATTACAGTTCAAATTTTGAAGTAGAAAAAAAAATGTTACAGACAGATAAGGCTATCTTATAGGTATCACATTTAAGTGGAAACAGTGATGATATCCTGTTGAGTTGATGATACATAAACGATTAATTGAAAACACCTTTCATGCTTTTTCATCACTTTTCAACCCCCTTAGGTGTCAAATTTTGGAAAAAATTAATAAACTGCATTTCAGGTATTTAAGTAACCATTGAACTAAGCATAAATCATGTCAATATCTGAAAGTTCAGTGGGATCGGTGGGAATCGATATGTATCAATCAGGAACCTCTTTGGGGTTGAATTTGGAAAATATTTTGAAATAGTATTTAACATCATTACGGAGTAAACAACACTTTGATATCTCAGCTGGTTCGATAGATATGGAAAAATAATCGAAAACACATTTCACATCTTTTCATCCCCTTAAGTAACAAATTTTAAAGTGTTGTATAGTTCTGCAATACAAAAAAAAAAAAAATATATATATATATATATATATATATATAAAATGAAAACTTTAGTATGTTATTAAACTATGTAAAGGTTATTACTTTATGTAATTTTTATTTGATACATACTTAATAAGTGATGTTTTAAACACTGCTGAGGACTTTTAAAATGGTGGTACTGTACCTATTCAGAAAACCACATGTGTTTGGTAATGTTGACTGGTTTGAAAATGTTTTGATTTTTTTCAGTCATTATTTGGAAATCTGAATACTTTGTCTGAAAGTAGAATTACAGGTCCTAATGACTGATGTATGAAAGTTGAATTTAGGAAAGTAGACTGCTGAATTTCTTTCACTGTTCTGCATGCTTGATTCCTTCTTACAGTAAGTACGCCAATCCTGAACTGGTATTCTTAAATATACCACTTTTTGTTGCAGTACTGTTTCTGATGATTGTTCCAACTCCAATCATTTTAGCTGCAAAAGCACTCAAATTTCTGAACACATAGAAGAGAAACTGTCTGGTGGGAATGGACCTATCACAATTTCCAAGAGTCAAAGTTTGTCCAACGTATTGCAAGCATCTCAGCCACTAGGGGAGAAGTGCAACAAACAAATGGAATTTGGAATCAAAGCACCGTTGTCTTTACCTTCAACTAGAAGACACAAGCGCAGACATTCAAGTGGATCAGATGAATCTTTCATGTATTCACAAAATGGTATTCATCAATATTTGTTAGTTGCAAAATTATTTAATGCTTAAAATTGTGTTTTCATAAACTGAAAATATTAAATTCAAATGCAAAAACATTATTGGAACAAAGCCTGAACTATAATGCAGTTATATTTTCATGCATTTCAGTGGCTTGTAAAATCTGTTACAAAATGTATTTAGTGGTAAAATTTACAGGTGTAAATAAAAGTATTCTTTAATGTGAATCATATTTAGCATAAATATTATTCTTACAAATGAAACTAGATTTCTCTTTTGCCCAGAAACATTGTCAGAGCAAAGTGACGTAGAAGGCCGTATAGCAGCACTGAGGGAACAGCTGGACAGAAGAAAACAGGAGGCTGACAGACTTCTTCGTGAACAGAAGAGAAAGATGAGAGAGAGATTGAAGGCTAAAGAGGAATCCTTATTGAAACAAATAGAAGTGAGTCTGTTTAGTTTTTATCCATAACCTGTTTTGTCTATCAACTTTCAGTGGCTGTTTATTTAGTGGTATCAGCATTATTACTGGTGATATAAAATATGTGGCGTATATTTTTAAGAGTGCAATTAGTTTGAAATATTGCATGTAAGTAAACTTTTACAGAAAGGATTGAAAATTACATAATGTTAATAATCAGTACGTAGAATTGTTCTGTTGTAAGAATTTTAATGTTCTGTTAATATAGCTGAAATTTATTTCTGTATTCATTTATATTTTTCAGGCATATGATGAATTGATTCAAAAAACAAAACATGAGTTGGAACAAGATTTAAATTCTTCTTCCTCTGTAGTTATTATGAAACCAAAGATCAAGCAGCCTCGTGTTGCTGAGAAGAAGCAGATAGCAAAACCTTACATCACAACTAGTGCTGCGGGTGTGCTTGATATTAACAATAAATCTGTTTCAAATGTGGAAATTGTACCATCAGTGAGTAGTTCCGAGACAGAGCAGGTGAACAGTGTCCTATCTAATCACAGCATTGCATCTGCCTCAGACCTAGAGAGTGTTGCAAGCGTGCCATCAACAGCGCAAGAAAGTGTTCCTGAGGAGATTGCCAACTCTAGTGGCAATGAAGCATCTGTATCAAATGTAGTTTCTGAAGAAGAGCAGAGCAGGGAAATGTCAATCATTTCTGAGAGAGAAGGTGGGTCGCATGACAACAGTTGTGGATCCAGTAGTCCAAAATCTGTATCTCAGGAGGTGAGCATTCCAACAGCAATACAGAGTCCGGTAAAGTTGGGAGATGATGATCGCATGTCAGTTTATGAAGAGGTAATTAGTGAAAACAATGCCGAGAATGTGTGCAGTAAAGAAGAGGAAAAAAATCTAAGTCCTCTTGAAACTGGAAAGGCATCATGTGACAAATATAGTGATGATTTTGAAGCTTTATCAGCTAACTCTGACCTTGCACAGGAAACATCACAGTCCATTGAAGATTTGGGAGTTGAAGAGTGTGAAGTAAACCAGATCAGTGGTGAACTCACACATGTAGGACAAGCATGTGGTATACAAAGAAGAGATATATTTTCTGATAAAACAGAATTAAGTGGTGAACAATTGGGTGATTCACAAGAAGTAGTTGATAAATGTTGTGTGACAGAAGAGTTAACTGAAAATTTCGTCAGTGACTTGACTCCTGTGAAAATAGATGACAGTGTAGTGGACGATGTGGAAATAGGTAACACTGAAGGAAGAGTGAAAGATAAGGATGTTGTGGAAGAAACATATGTTATTTCCAGTGAAGATCTTGAGGAAACAAGTGAAGGCAGAATTGATACAGAGAATGAAAATAAAAGTTCCCAAGAATCTAAAACTAAAGAAATTTTGGTTTGTGATGTAGAAGTAACAGACAGTATGCTTTCCTCTTGCAATAAAATAGTAGATACAAATTTAGCCAAAGAGTTTTACTTTGAAAAAGATGCAGATATGAATAATGACTCTGTAAAGGAAGTAAATTTTAAACAAGATTCAGTTTCCCACCAAATGTATGCTGAAACGCTTTCTGAGACATTTACAAGAGGACTGCATTGTTCTGCTAAAAAGCTATCAGTTGTTGATCGCATAACCAACTCAATTATACAGCAAATTCTTTCTGAACCATTAGTGAAAAACAGTAAAAACAGTGAAACAACAGTTTTAATAGGTGAAAATTCAAAAGTGCAAACAGCAACATGTGAAAATGAAATCATTCCTCAATATAACAAGTTGGAAACTGAACTGGGGCAACAGAATGTGGAAACCACACTAGACACTGTAGATGGGTCCTTGGAAGCGAGCTTTATTCCTGCAGATGAGTTCAGTTTTCAAGAGGCATCATTTATGAACACTAATGAATTTCCTCTAGTGACATGTCGCCAAAGGGATAAGAATACATTTACTTTGGAGGGTGGTGACAGGATTACAGACCTTCTCTTCGAAGAATCTATGAAACATGCTACAGAAGAAGTGGTGCAGATATGCAGTGAGAAATGCAGGACTATTGCAAAGGAGGAAGTAACAGTGCAAAGTCCAAGTGTTGACATCAGGAAGCGTGTTGGAGAGATAATGACAGAGGCCAAGTTGAGTCCATCACCTATGAGAGACAAATGTCGAGTGCAGGACTTGATGGTGACGACATATGACTTGCTGTCACCTGCAGACATGCTGGAGTCTGAACAATTATTACCAGTTGATACTCAAGACTGCACTTCCCTGGCAGGTAAAACTATGTATACAATTTTACTAACTTCATTAATGAGCTGTGTTTAAATTTACTGATATATTTTCTATAAATGTAAACAACTTCTAAGGGCCATGATAAGATGGTACTGCTGTACTAGTGTATTGACAGGCAATTTCACTGACTTAATGTTCTGTGCCAGTGTTACTCTGCCTTGTACTATGTCTGGGTTGCCTTGCCTCCAGGAAAGGTTCTTATGTCTGATAAATTAACTGAAAATCCTTCTGCTTCAATAACAACCTACAGTGCATACCTGTTGAGCTTGAAACTTGATGGCCTGAAGGGTGATGGAGGGTATCAGGAGTACGTCAGGCCAGCTGGCTGGTGTGGGTGCACTGTAGCAACATCACTATGAAGCATTGCTGGGAAAATTAGCAACATTTACAGTTTGGGAATATGGTGTAGATCTTTCGTACTTGATGTTTCTCTCTCTTTCATCTTTGTGGCCAGCATTTTAGATGTATATAATATTTTTTAACCAGGCATTCAAAGTTTTCCTACATTTTTACTTATTACTACTGCTATGCCCTGCTCTAATTTTCTTCAGTTACATGTGGAATTTTACCCTACTCTGAATCAGGCGCACCTATGCTACCCCAACTTTAAATTGTATCTGTCTGTGATGCCTTATAGACTGTTAGTTTGATAATTTTTTTATACTTTTGTAGGTGCTTATGTTTTCATTGTGTAACTCATAGTATCATTCATTCCAATTTGCAAGGCTGTTAAAATAATTCCCTATAGGAATAATATTACCCCACTTTCATAATTTATGCAGCTAATATGTTTTTTAATGCTTTATATTATGTATTGAAGTTAAACCCAGTAGTGTCATATAAAATAGGGTAGCAAGGCAGCTACTTGAATTAGTTTGATTGCAATACTGCCAACATTATAAAAAAAACTTGCAAATTGAGGCTCTGTAGTCAGTGTGTGTATCTAAATATGATAATGTAGATGATACCTAAATAATGTTCGACTTGGGAGAGATCTGTAAATGATTAGCGATTTCCATAACTGATGAGTGATGCGAAATTTGGTAGTTATTTTCATTATGTAAACTATAATTAAATATTAGAAGAATTATTTTCACAGAGGTGATACACTGTATTTTGAAAATTCTGCAAGATAGGTTCAATTTCATGTAATGATTAGCACAGTGATAGATTAGTGTGTTTTTATGTTAATTCAAATAACGTTTAAAATATTGTATTACAAGCATGTAAGAAAGGAAGAATTTATTTGCAGCAAGAGCCCACTCTTGCATTTACACTCAAAGTTACTTTGCTGTCAACGTTCTAGCTCTAATAATAAAAGAGTTGCTTTAACTAGATACAAGTTCAGCTTTCTTGAGGATCTGATGTGACATGGTCAAATAAAAAAAATGCTCAGTAATAGCATGTCACAATTCTTCTCGGCTCAGTCACAAGTGGAAACTCAAATAAAATAACATCTGACTCGCACACAACCTAGCAACCTGTCAACTTTTCCTGTGACTAATCACTGTCTGTGTTCTTTATGCACACGTTTCGTCATGTTATCTTGGTATTCTGCCTATGGTTAGAGAAGTCTTCTACATCTTTACAATGTGCCATGTAACATAACACTTTATGATGTGAACTATTACTTCTTTCTCCTAAGTTATATCTCTTGATAAAATTCATACTCTTCACAAAACAAATATTTTATTTCACACGTCCACCAGTATTGTCCCAGTAAACAGTTCCTTATGACTGCATTTGTTGTACTTTGTTTGGTGTACCAACAACAAAGCAGTAAATGAAACTGACAGTGGTAAAAGTTTGATACATAATTAGACTATCAATCAGTGAATAAGCACCCTGATGCAGATTGATGTGGTCATTCCTTACAAATATGTTCTGTCACAGCATGAGTTGAGTGTGACAGTACTCTAATTAAATTTATTGTAGTAGTTAGATTTGTGCTATTTTATGAAATGTAATTTTTCTCTGTTTGATTCATCAGCATTAATTTGTAATTTTTTTCCAGACACAATAGAAATAGCAAGTGATGCAGTAGTTAATAATGCAGTGTCACAGGTAAATCTGGTTTTACACAGGTTGGGCGCATGTATTTTGCAGAGTGTTATAAATTTTGCTTTCCAGTCTGGTAAAATAATTTTGCCTAAGAAATGGAATGTGCAAAGTCCTTGTAACCTCCTTCCAGCTTGCATAGTGAAGTACTTGTATCTAAGTGTTCTAGCCCTTGAGCACTGCCATGTAAAAATGTTACAGTCAGCTGCACTAACACAGATGCCATGTACTGTTTTTATATTCATTAGAATGGTCAACAAAAGTGTTTACTGTATTTAGATGAAAAGTAAATTAATAACTTGAAGCACAAATATAGGATGTCCGTATAGCCTTAAGGGTCAAAATTAAACCAAGTATCGTACAATGCAGATAGATGTTTTCCGCATCTATGGTTGAGGGCACTAGCGTGTAATACAATACAAATTTCACCTGTAATGTGTCCACTGTAGCATTTATCACTGTTTATAGTTCATGCCTTGTTGTCAGAGATGGAGTGTTACTCTACACAGGAACGTGCAAACCTTGGTCTAGCACACACTGTGTTGCTAATTGCACTGAGCCAAGCTGCTGCACTTCTGCTCAATTTCTTCCTGCAGATTAAGTATTTTTCCTCTCCTTTACTAGAAGCTTCTACTCCCACCACTTTACTATTCCCCCTTCCCTCAACTCAACTCTTGCATAAAATATGTTGGCTTGGTATGACTTGCCTGTCTCAGATAAAATGATTGAGTGGGTGCCAGGTACGTCTTCAAATCGTCAATATGAAACAATCCCACCCATGCCCTTGCCATTTTTCATCATAGGTAGAGTGGCACACCACCTGTATAATTTGCCTATTGGCACTGGTTCTGTCCTTAACTGCCTTAGTTGAAATGTAGTGTAAGAAAAGCCCCATAAAATACCTAGTGTAAGGCATCGTAATAGGCATCTTCCAAATCAAAATGCATTTGTCACTGTAAATAAACGTATGAGTGTTGGATTCAAGCCACATAGAGAGGGCCAGACTTTGAGATGGTGTTCGGGATGTCAGAAGCACAGTCAATTTGCCTATAAACTGTTTCAGTGAATAATGAGTGAAGAGAACTAAGAGAGCAGCAATTGCATACGTATCACATACAACAAGTGCAAGCAATATGGCCAAATGATTTTGCACGCAGAGTTCACTTTTCTGTTAATGGATTATCCACCACTATACTACAGTACTGTTCACGGATGAGGCCTGTTTCACTTGTGATGTTGATATCTGCCACAGTGTTAATGTTTGGAGTGATGAAATTTCTGTTCTCAACCTGCATATGTTTGCCAGCTGTAAACTTCCCCCCCCCCCCCAAATGTGTGATGTAAAGAGATCTTAAAAGTGAACTTTGGAATTGACCATTTCAGAATGACATTGGTTTATAATTTATATATAAGGCAAAAAAATTTAGGCAATCTCGCCAAAAAAGTGTTGGCTTGCCGCAGCTCTCTCCTTGTCAAAAAAAAATAGTTATATGCCCACCCTTCGCTGGATCCACATCTGCCTTGGGCTCATCTGCACTTTGGTGTCCATGAGAAAATGTTGTGATTCAGTGGAGTGCCAGCCCATTACTTTACTGCGAGTATGTAGTCATTGAATTGGAAGAAAAGTTCCTGTCTCATGGCCAATACAGGGGCTAAATCTCTATCTGCTGCAATATTTCCAATGAATGCCCTTCACATCATCTGTGTAAAAATTAAATGGTACTATCCTAGCTGACTGGTCTGTCACACATCAAACGTCAGGAATGTTTCAGAGGGCATGGAAAAGCTTGTTCATTGTTATTGTGCATGTATTAAGACTGGTGGTCATCACTTTAAACAACTAATTTAGAATGTAAGTTGTTTATGAAAATAAAAATGAATTTCCAACAATTCCTTTCCTATCTCAAAATACTCACATTATAGTCATGTGCAATCTGTGTAGTTTTGACTTTTGACCCTAAAGGTTAGACACACCTGTATAGTGGATTAATTAACTAGTTTGGAAAGTAACTTGGGGTTTTTGATTGCAGTTTATAAATTACATTGAATTTGTACTGCTGTCACTATGAACATATTGCGATCATTGTAAAATTTATGTGAAGAACCTTTTTACTACTCTGTCTCTACAGAATTATAAACTACCATTAATTTAGCACAGTTGCCTCATTTGTGGCATTTCTTCCAGGGACAAGGCAGACTTCTAGTTGCAACATGTAATAATAAAATGTTCTTTTATAAATTTTAGATTTTTTAGTCCTTGTAGTGAAACCTAATTTGAATTCCCAGAGTAAACCAAGGCAACTAATAGATCTTACCGTTACCAAACGGGTACTTTCATAGTCTTTAAAGTACTGATTTGGACACTAGAATACATAATAATGCTGTTGAGTTGGCTCCTTGATTTAGTTTCCAAAATAACTGTCAGTATCATTAGTTCAGTGATGTTTATAAATTTACTGTAAACAGTTTGTTGCCAATATACTACTTGTGGCCCTAGCAACTAGATCCCAAATTAAATCAAACTTTCAACTAGTTCTTACTACAGCAATGTAAAACATCACCACTGTTCTATTGGCAGAGCAGATGGGTACTTACGGAGCTAAGTGATTTAATAAAGGGACCAATTTTCATGCTAGTTTTCAAATTTGTACTTCTAAGATTGTGAACATAGTATCATAAAGCATGGTTTTCTTTCTCAGGGGAATTTAATTTACTTAAAAACATTTCGTTATAATATTTTGTATTTGACACTACTGTTGTATTGCACTTGCAGATGTTTGACCGAGTTTATCAGACATCTAACTGGTTTAGAAATGCAGTACCTGTTACTTAATTTTTTTTTTTTTTGCTATTCTTTTTCTATTTTCATGTGCTCTAGTAACATAATGATAAAAGTAAAGTAGTATTCAGATTTTGTATTATACTTTTTATCTATATTGTCACCATCCATATAACTGACATTTCTGTGCTTCCCCAAGAATAATTCCCTAGTGAATTATCTCAATAAAAGCTAAAGAAGTTGAATTATGAAGTGTTAGGTTTTTCTTGCAAACAAATTTTTGGTGTGTGGGTGTCTTCTAATCAGATAGAGAGCAAACATTTATCACTTAATTTTCACATTTTTTGTTCAGCGTCATAAAGGTAGCACTAGAAGGCAGTGTCTCAGAAGTTGTAGGGTTTAAGTTCCTCTGAGAACCTATTTGGTGACCAAAATCACCGCCGTAGTATGTTCATGTGTCAAAAGTGTGGAACTGCTAGTTGTTCAATACCCAGTAACAGCATGACTCAGAAACTAAGTGTAGACTAGGGGTTCCCAAATTGCGTGTCAGGAGATATGAGAGAAAATAAGTTATTAAATAAGTTCCTTTTCAGTTCATGTTCATATTTTAAACAATGGAATAAATTATACAACGTATGAGAACATTTTTTTAATTTCTATTTATTTATTTTATGTCTGTGGTGCAATAGACAATGTATGTACATGTATGGTGCTGTGTTGTTATAGCATATCTATTCTACGAAAATGTGTAAATTACGATTGGCAGTCCTGTGCAGAGCATGGATTTGTAACAGAAAGTAGTAATCAGTTGAAATGTGCTTTCCTAGGTCATTATGGATGTGGTAAAGTGATTTTCAATTACAATATGGCATTGATGCTTGCTTACATTCAGCGAACTTGTTCAGGGTCGGGATTCATGGAGGATATATTTGGAGCATCTCCAGATTTATTTTCTCTCAAACAAAGTCATAGGTGATGAGGAGTGACAAAATTTTATATGGTGGCAGGAGCAGAGTTGTACGACTTAGTAACCTTGCTGATTGTGCAAAAGTCAACTTAGATAATGGGTTAGAGGAAGTCCTTAACTAACTTAGCAACCATTTTGAGCCAAAATTGAACAAAGCGATAGTATTTTAGATATCATGACCTTTGTGAAGGCAAAATAATGGCACAATATGTAGCCAAATTGCAAAATTTGTCTACACATTGTAATGCCTAGGACTTGGACAGATTGTTGCAAGATAGAGTTATGAGTGTTGTGAAAGTCAAAGTAGTACAACATGATCTGCTGTCTAAAGAGAAGTTGACATTCAATGATGCAGTATATTTAGCAGTGGTAATCAAGGTTGCATATATAATATTGGGAAAATTAGAGGATGTTTGGCAGGAGTATATCTTCATGAATTTGTATGTATGTTAAACGGAAAGAAATGTTATGCGTAAACAATCCTCAAATTACACCAAAAACAAACAAACAGAATCCCTTAAGAGGACAAACTCTTTAGCATGTGGACGACAACACTTGCCAGAGGTGTGCGGACATTTTAAGACCATTTGAATTTTGTGAGAAGGAACGCCACTTGGAGAGAGCCTGTATAATTAGAAGGTTGTTAGGCAATATACAAAACTAAGGCAGCAAAATAGCCAAGAATGAAGAATCATTGTACAACTTATTTAGGATAGATGCAAAGGTGTACGGGAGGGACCAATATTGATATAAATGTGGTTATATGGTAAACCGTGCACCATATGGGCATTGATTCAGGTACAGGGCAGACTATTGTGTATTTTAACCTTAGAACATTTAGACACCATGAGCCATTATTACAGCGTTCTGGTCCACTATGACCCAGCCAAACCATTGATTTATGTGTGGTGCATCATCAGAGTATTGTATAAGGGGTGGGTGCTGATTCAAGCAGTGGAGGATGGAACTGAAGAACTTGCAGTTTTCGGATCCGGCACCTTGCAAAACAAAGAAAGGATCTGTTTGCAAGTGGACGTGGAAGCATTGGCCTCATTGTGTGTAAATTCAAACAGTATATAAAACATGACATTCTTCACTGTTGTGACTTACCACAAGTCTCTTCACAGTAATGAAAATCTCAAGTTTTGAAGCTGTAGTAGAGATGTAAGGATATGAATTGTTGTTGTGTAAGGGATGTGTGCAATAGGGCAACATAGTAGTCGTCAATCCCTTTTTATTAAGAGTGTGGATGTTAATGTATTGTATAGTAGGTCGGAAGTTTTTACTCTGTGTTGCATGTGTTGGCCACAAATAGATAAGGACATTGAACGACTGGTAGGAAGTGCAGCGAATGTCGGGCAAGATTAGTCAAATCCACTTAATCAGGATACTGCATGGGGTAGCAACACCAAACCTCGAGTCTGGTTATACATAGACTTTTTTGTTGTTTTCAGAGCCAAAAATTTTTTAATTTAGTGGACTCCTATTTAAAGTGGTAGGAAACAGAAAAATATTGTCAGAAAATTCAACCCAGTGTGATTTGAGAACTCCACAAAGTTGTCATGTTTAACTCAATATATTGTGTCGGGCAATGGAACAACCTTAGTGTCAAAGGAAATTAAGAACTTCCTAAACAAGAATGACATCAGCCTTATAAAGATGATGCCTTTTCACCCGCAAGTAATTGCCAAATTAAGTGGATGTTGCCAACAGTGAAAGCAAAATTGAAGAAGAGTCAGTCTATTATAATGCATGGTTAGCTCAAACTTTCTGTGATTTATGAACTGCGTCAGTCTAAGAGGGTCTACAGTCAGCGGTTGAATTGCTGATGGACCATAATTTGATCACCGCTTTAGACCTTGTTCGTCAATGAACCGATGAGAACCTACAGATAAAAGAGAAGTCATACGGGATGACTATGAGTTGGGCTGTCACTTTGAGGGATGCTGTGTTGTTCAGAATCCATGCCAGATAGAAGTGACTGCAAGGGACAATTCAGTCCAAGGTGGATTACAGAATATATGTAGTGATGGCTAATGATGGCCAGACATTTAGATGGTATGTGGACCATTTTCTATGGCGATAACCAACATCTCCAGACAGAGTAATACAATAATTCAGGTCAGCTGCCATTCTTTATGGTGTTATTGGAGACACCAGATGACAGAGAGGATGAGTTAGCAGTAATACCTGGCAACAAATTCTCATCCAGTTCTGGGACTCCACCAAATGCACCTGACGGCAGTCCCACCAGGTAGCGAAGAGGATGGGGCTTCAATATATCTACACCGTCGTTGCAGGTGGTACAAAAAGAGGGCAGAGAGAGCAGGTCAGCCACAGCATCAGTGGCAAGGCATCGCCTGTCATCACAGACAGCCAAGGAGGATTTGTCAGATCCTTCATGGGTTTGAAGAGCCAGAGCCCACCAGTTGGAGTGGACAGGTTCTGATAAGTTATTTCAGTAGGCAGAAGTGCCTTCAGAAAGTATAAAGACTTTTTGGTGGAGATAATGATGTAGCAGAGTTTGTGGGGTGATAAACAGTAAGAAGTGTGTGTATTGTGTTGTGTTAAATGTTATGGTACTTGAAAAAGTCTCTAGTTGTGTAAGAAAATGTGTCTACCAAGTTGAGTCGTGTTAGTTGTAATGTTGGAACCCTTGTACAAAGTATGCATTTTTACTAGAAAGTATTGTGTTGAAATATACTTTTGTAGGTTATTATTGGGTGTGTCACTATAGACGTGTAAGGGACACTACAGTATATTTATTTATTTATTTATGTTATGCTGCATCATATAGAAAAAGTGACATGTTAGGGGTGGTGCAGTATCAATAAGTTTGGGAACTCCTGGTATAGATATACACTCAAGTAGTTTTGAAGTCCAGTAAATTAGGGACTTTCTTAATGTTTTTTAGCTGAATATATGTACAACTTTATCTGGTTTTGACTGCGCTGGAGTATTTAGAATACTTACTGATATAATTTGACACAATATATAGAAAAATACTCTAGTTAAATCTTATGGGGCCCATCTCTAGCTCTCTTTATCTATGAGAGAATGTGCAATTGCATGTGCAGGTGTTTGCCATACACAATTGCATTTCAGCTGCAAAAGAAACATGTTATTGTGTGGGGTTACATATTGTGACTTGAAATTTCTGACCTGATGTTAGTATAATTTTTGCACCAGACCTAAAAAACTGCAAATTTCTAGTTTTTTTTTTTTTTATTTCCAAGAAAAAATTGTAATGTAGATGCATGACTCAAAATTCGTTTCCTTACAATAATTGTGCTGAGAAAATGTGTGGCATTCCCATTAAGGTGGCCGTCTGGGTGAACGTATTTTGCGTGTTCGAGGCCTGGAAGTGCGAAAGCAATAAAGACGAGAAAGCATGTGCATCACGCCTCCTCCTAGCCTCTAGGCGCAAGTCATTAAACTGGCATGCAGTCTTCTCACCAACAAAACACCTGTTTGAGAATTCACTGGTGATCCTATCATGTTTTCATAACAAGTAATATTAAAGATGAAGGCGTATTTTTGTACGTTGTATGCTTTTTAAAATATTCTGCGCCAAGCTTTACATACATAAAAAAAGACTGAAAAAATGCCCATTTTTGCCATTTTCAACTGATAGAAAATATGTTTTAATGAGTAGTGGTGAACTTGAAATGGGTATACACACGTAACGTTCTTTAAATGCTATTCCTAAGCAGACTTCATTCATTTGCGACAAACATTTTTTGAATAATCCTGTAACAGCCTAAGCTCTGCAGCTCGACGGCCTTTGCAGACAGCCACCTTAAAATATTATTCAGTAAGTCAGTTCCTCTGCAGCTGACTCTGGCTTGTATTTGTGGAATTTGAAATAGCAAAATTAATTTTGTTGCATGTGTGATAGTTCCATTTTTCACCTCATTCCACCATTTATCTCTTTCTATTACACTCTTCCAAGACTGGAGTAGGTTTATTACCTTATCCTGCCTAACCATTTTTTTTTTAACAAAACTAACTCTTTTTTTCTTTAATTAATTAATTGAAAAATCCAAGTGGTATGCTGGGCATGATTTATAAAACCAGTTTGTGTGCATGTCCACACAAAATATGGATAAGTAAATGTCTTCACATCCATACATTTTTAAGTCTGAAGTGAAATAATGTATACAATTTCTTTCGCAAGGCTATCTCAAAATGAGTAATGTGAAGTAGGGCTGGATTACAGCAGAGTAAATGTATGAGGAGATGCGTACTCAAAGAAAATCAGGTAACCACATCACTTCCTACATGAGAAATACATGTTTACGGAAATCTTTATCTTGTTGAGGTTTGTGATCAAATTAATGAATCAAAGATGTGTTATTACTGTGAATTAGTCTAATTGTTTTGAAGAATGGAGAATGTGCATGTTCACTGATATGTAGGAGAGAATAATATGATGATCTACATCTGTGCATTTAATGCTTGCATTGTCTATACTCAGGGTCATCACTGAGTGAACTGCAGGGTCCAGAACAAATTGAAACCCAGAGGACGACTCTTAATAATCATACTGAGGTAAGGGAAAAGAAATTTACTGTGGATTTATACAAATAATTTGTTTAAACTAATATTCAAAATTTGCATGGTTTCAGACACAAAGTTAGTAATAATAATAATAATAATAATAATAATAATAATAATAATAATAATAATAATAATAATAATAACATACCTGTAAATTTTGTGATTAAAGTATTTTTACACACTGTAGTTGCATTTGACAGTGAATTAGAAGCCCATACTATTATTCTTTAACCTTGCATATGAAATTTTTGCTAATTGCTGGCTGACTAGTTTGTCAGAACGGATACTTCTGGTTTGAGGCTTTGATTTATAAAAATGATTAACACACAATTTACTGTGTGTATTTTCAAAATATTCCACCTTGTAAAAGTCATAATAGCTTATTTTTGTGATTTTGTATTGAAATGTTTTTTTTTAACTAATGTTACAAACTACATTTGGGGCCAGTTTCACCTACTAAGTTTAACTTTGCCACAAAGCGAGATTAACAAAACTCTATGAAGAGCTAAACCTGAGTTTAAGTTAGAGGTGCATTTCACTAACAACACAGCGAGTTTGAGTTACCAGAGATTAGTTAAACTGGGCTGCACGATGGGTTGTGTGAGCTGAGTTGCCTTAATTGTGTTAGAAATATCCGAACACTTGTCGGAAATTGCTGAATGTGTGTTTGTGAATGATTTCATTTGGAAACTTTATTACAACGTTCTTGAGGAGAGGGAGGGAGTGATTGCATCATACAATCTAGGGGGGGGGGATAGAGCTAGGGTGCTAGGTACCCCTGGGTAACTTTGGAGCAAAGCCAGAAAGAAAGACCAGGGGAAGATAATGCAGCAAATATAATTCACATTATTTTATTGCTGTAAATGCAAATGTTTACTTACACACAATTGTTTAATTATTTTCTAGTCTGTATATTTTTGCTAACCTGAAAGTACCAGACGTTAAACAGAACCTCATACACTGTAAAGAAAATGTTTTGTACTTTTACAAAGAAAATCTTTGGAAACCCAGTTGCCAAAGAAATTCCTTGTAAAACTAGAATGGTTGTCCTTGTAATAAAATACAAAGTATATGTTTGTAAAATTACAAGGAATAACCTTGTAGTTGTACTTTCAAAAAGGGGGAAAAAAAAAAAGTGCTTACAGTACTTCATAAATAATACTGAACTTATTTATCAAATAACTTTTGAATAAAAGACACTTACACAAAATTATTTTGAAAATTAAAAGATTTGGAGATTTTAAGCGTGGAACCACTCATCCCGCTCGTAGAACCTACGCATCTTACCTCTAGACCACTGTGACTTCTGTACTGTCTGTGTATATATCAATAAAAGTGAATGGACGAAGTCTGTATCATCATGCTCATAAAAATAATGATTTATTTCTCTTATCCGACGAGGCAGATACATATGAATAGTCTTCATCGTATGTATTGTCTTCAAATACCAAATTATACAGTGATCGCACCATTTTATTATGAATTTAAGCGAGATTAGTGACGTTACCCGGCCAAAATCGAGCAGTTAAATTTAATCTCGCTTAAGACGCGAAAATCGCGTTTAACTGCTTGGTGATACCCAAAACATGTATAATCGAGATTAAGTACCAAGTAATCTAGATTAAATCGCTTAAACTTAGTTGGTGAAACCGGTCCTTAAAAGGAAGAAGCAACATGTTATAGAACCAAGTTCAAAGGCTGCTTGAAACACTTTCTATAGCAAATGAATGACTAGTGACTCACCGCAGGACATCATAAATCAGACTAAAATAATTTCAGTAAGCTAGAAACACAACCAACATTCACATAAATATGTCATTGAAGTTGCTGCTGCTAGCACATACAGCAAGAACAAAAGAGATAAATTTGAGTCGGTAGCTTATGTCTGTGTACACAGTTTATCATGTTTACACATGAGATAAAGACTGACACAAAGAATGTTACTAACAGGAATGTATTTGAATTTTGCACGAAGTGGTGTAAATGTGAACATCATTTTGAATTTGAGGTAAGACAAGTTAAGGCAGGTTTTATTTAATTTTGTGTGCTATTTTTTGTGTTTACCTATATAAAAAATAATACTTTCAACTTGTAATTATTAATGTGGGAGTAAGTTATTTGTTTTAATTTTTTACACCTAAATGAAAATTAGCTGTAATGGCAAAAAACATTTTTAAGAAAACTGCCACACAGATATTTGGTATCTGGTTTTGCTTAAGCTTAAAAATTATTATTATCGCAAAACCAGTACAAACCAGAGAGCACGGCCTTAAGTTGTGTTGCTAATAGTGTTTGATTGAAGGTTATTAAATGGATTTATTTAGTATGTATATTTCGTCTTTTATGCATCAGCAAGAGACATTATAAAACACCAAAAATAATTAATTAAAAAAAAAAAAATGTTGTGTATAAAATACCAACTATTGGACATAACTTATATTTATTTAGCATATTATTCAGTTCTGTAGATATTTATAGAACATGTATAACATGATATTTCTATATTTCTCAAGACTGCATAGGAATTACATTTTTAATGTAATGCTTTCATTAATGTTATTGTTTTGATGCCAATTTTTTTTTAAAACATATTTAGTCTGTTGGTAGTATGGTGAGGTGGTTGTTTTATTTTGTCCACGTGTCAGTCAGTGTCTGCAGCCACGTGTGGCTAAGAATATCACTAATGAGCAGCCACGTGTGTGTTGAATGCTTTTTATTTTGGGCCAGCGCAGTCCAGAAATAGCTCAGGCGCCTCTCTTCCTGTATAAACTACACCTTGTCCCATCACGCTTGTGTGACAACAATCTTCCTTATTGAACATCATGTGACCCAACTCTGAATGGAACAACAGGCATAATATGCGAGTGGGTCCAATCAAAGTAAATGAAGGGTGGATGAGTGCTACAGATGGCAAAGTTCATCCTGGGGTACCTACATGTTTCCAGTGAAAATGATGCTGGAATGTTTGTGGTTGCAGGTAGGAGTAGGGATCGATCTGTCGAAGGTTTCACCAGCAGATTGTGAGAATGAGTGGTTTGATGAGGATTATGGTCTCAGCCGGAGGCGTGAAGCTGAGGAGCTACGACGTCAGCAACTACAAATTGAACGAGAGGTACTACACCACTACTACTGTTTATTTATGAAGTTTTTAATTTTTTTTATCCCTGACCTTTAAATTGTTGTAGTTAAATAAAGACATGAAATTATCTGGAGGAGCAGGATATTCTCTTTGGATTTTGCTGGACTGTAACAAGCAATGATTTGGTAATATTTTTACTGGAAAGTAATATGTTCCAGGTAATGAAAAGAATTATAGGCAACTTGGATCTTTATACAATAACCTTTTGTCATAAAATTTTTTAGCATTTTAGGATTTTAATAATGGAAAATGCATGTTTTGTTTTACCCTCTTGTCTTGATGCTTGAATTATAATACAGCAGCAAGGTTTCATTTAAGTAATGAAAAAAAAAAAAACTAGTTCAATAAAACCTCACATTTCAATGGTTGACGAATTGAAATGTTTGCATACATGCAAAAAAACATTACTAGTTTTGAAAGTTCCAAAAATTGGTTTTTATTTTTGTAGCTCGTGGGGGCATGTGACCCTGAAGATAGCATTCCCATTGCCAAATACTGTATGTTTGAATATTGAAATGAGTAAGAATTTCTCCAGTACTCGCAAGTAGTTTTATATCTGAAACAGTTGTTATTTTTAAAATTAGGTACAGTATTTAGGCAGTTTGTTATGAGCACTAAATGTAACATGGTATATTTTCAATGGGAACAGTTTTTCAGTGTAGCAGTACATGAATAAGTAATGTGATTTAAATTACACAAACTGTCTTGAAATGATTTTTTTTTCCACTACGTAAAGTTTGTAAAGCACACCATTTTGCATTTTACCACAACATAAAGAAATTGAGTTTTTTTCATGTCATGGAAAGCAGTTAACTGATTTGTTTTAAGTGGATTGTAAAATCTTGTCACACAATTTATGTACAGTTGTAGTAAGATGACTTTTAAAAAAGTACAAGTTTATTGTCTCATGTCATAACCATTACTCGATACATAATGAAGAATGAGGTCACAGAAGATATGCTCAACCCCAAAATTAACAATTATATGAAATTATCCAATGGATATTTTGAACTAAAATAAAGTATAATCTATTATATTAAAAATTCATATAATTCCTTATTTTGCTTGTTATTTTCTAAAATTATGATTATATAATAATGCCTCCCATGATAAAAAAAAAAAACTAGGCCAGCACCTGCAAAAATTGGAACATTGTTCCCTTCGTTTCAAACATAAATTCTGTATCTCCCTCTGTTCAACTCACAATAAACACTGGATGGCAGGAGTGTCAGTTATGAAAACTTTGACATATTACAATATATGCAATGATGGTAAGTCATACACACATTTTTAATTATTGCCTAATTATAAAAGGGATGTAAAGCCTATCACACTTATCTCTTTTTCTCTCCTCTGTACAGGTGCGTGCATGCATGCATGTGTGTGTGCATGTATGTGGGTCTCTCTCTCTGTGCACGTACGTGCATATGCGAATGTCCCCTCATAAAGTAATCCTAAAAATTTTAGACTTAAAGAGTTGAATTTTTTTATATCAAAAATTACAAAACATACTTTACTCTTGCACTATGTTTTTGTTCTTGGTATATACTAAATAATACTGCATAAGTTAGATGGATACAATTGAGCCTTACTACTTTGACAAGCCATGGTTTCCTAGAAATTTGTCGTAGTTGCCTTGTTGTTATAGTTGCCAAATACTGATTTTGAACCCAAAAAATAAAATTCTTTGTTAAAATATGTTTTTTCCCCCTAAGTTTGTGTTTGTTACTGGTGTAAAAATTATACTTTTTTTAAAGTATAATAATTTCATTTAATGTGTAGAATTTTTCTGAAGAAATTGATATTTATAAGACTTTAATACTGTCTCCTTTTAAAAACAGAATGATGGTTTTATTTAATATGCAGAATTTTCTGAAGGAATTTCTACCTTATAAGACTTCAGTGCAATATCCTAGTTTCCAAAAATGTTAACAGTGAGCAGCAAGTACCATATTTTGGTATATGTAGGCAGCATTGCATAACATCATGTGTACCTATATTCTTCCGCATGACTTGGTGACAGGTGAGCGACATGTAGTACGTGCATACACAATAACCAGTAGAAACAGCACCGTGTGCCACTGTGCAGTGTGCAGGTTGCTCTAGCATGCACAATAAAAAAAAAAATATTACTTAAATATAAAAACAACTTGTTGGCACAAAAAATTAAAGATTTCAGTGAATGTCACATCCTTTTTAGTGTAGTGAATGTAGAAATCAGTTTAGTAGCACACGTGCTCTACTGATTAATTCTATTATTGATGTGGTTTCAATGTATTTATTTGAGTGTCTTGCTTTTATTTTCTAGTGAAATTTGAAGGCAGTTATTGGTTACAAACTAAAAAGAGGTATTTTGGACATACGCCATTGCAGCAAATGGTGTCACAGAAAACCAAAGAATACACACCAACAGATAAGTAAACAAATAAAAGGACTTTGTTTTCAACTAGCAAAGGTAAACAAGGTTGGTACAATTCCACAAGGAATTTTGTTATTTTCTTGTAAATCACTGACTTAATTCCTAGTGGAATTGTATATATTTACCTTTGTTTGCAGATGCAAACAAAATCCTTTTGTTTCTTTACTTGTCTGTTTCTTTATGTGTTTTCTCTGGTTTTCTGTGAGACACCATTTGCTACAATGGCGTATGTCCAAAATACCTCTTTAGTTTGTAACTTGACCTCATTGTAAGAATTTTTCAAAAATTACACACTTACTGGTGTTGTTTTACACAGGTACATGTACCCTATTAAATGGTGGCACGCATAAATAATTAACATGCGCTCTGATGAAGGTTATTTTTAAAAATGGCAATAAGTAGTCTAAACTATTTCCAAAACATTTTTTTTCTTTTCACCGATAATATAACATGGCCAACTGTGTGCACGTGAGTGTCGGCGACTCATTCAAGACCAGAAGACAGATGCACTGACAGAGGAGGAGGAGGCACTAATGCGTTCTCTCAAATGCTGACCTTGCTGCTAATCACAAAGGGCTGAAGGTCTTGGCAGTAAAACATGAGCTGTAGCAAGCTGGGCACTGATAAGCATGCTTAGTGTGTGTAAGTAGAAGTAGTTGAAGAGGAAGCGAAAGAAACTTGAGTCAGTTTGCCTTACATCAGTTTAGTGTGCACTGTCTAATCACCAGGCACGTGCAGCAGTCTTTTTGGACATTTTCTAGATTTTTTTGCAGCTGCTTCTTAATTAATGGTAACCGTGTATGTTACTATTGTGTCCTCCCTTTTACATATTTCTAAATATAAAACCTACTTGTGATATTTTGCATTTTGCCATTTTAATATTTTAAAATTATTTTGTAATTTTAATTTATCACCTGTAGTTTTACCAATAACTCTTGTTCGTATATGTTTGATAATTGTTTTACTGTGAAAGAACAAAGTTTAGTTGTGCTGTGGATGTTGTAGGATTCATTTAATGCTTAAGTCTCACAGTGGTACTAATATGATCCCACCCCCATGTGCTAGATGTTTTTATTGCTGTGGGTTAGAATGTTAATTATGAGCGAGGCTTTCGTCTAGAATATCCTAGAAAAGAGAAAATGGCGGGAAAGGCCGCTAGGCTGCTAATTACAAATAAAACAGAAAGAGTTGTGCACAAGTACCCACAGGATGGTACTTGCAGATAGAAACACACACACATAGGACGAACACATTTCTCCGCGGACACGCGGTCACAACGTTTCGCAGACTACATCTGCTTCATCAGGCGAGTGGAGGCACACTGAAGTCTATTGTCCAGCGGTGGTTGGTAATCAGTACACCTAGCGGCCAGAGAGCGAACTAAGGTGCGGCGGGAAGTTTGAAATAAGGGTTTGTTATCTGAGGTTAAGGCTAGGTGGCTGTCTGGATTTTGTAGTGTATTGATGTGCCAGTTCCCAGCGTCTTAATTCTGCTTTGTTTTTGTTATTCAACTGTGGTAGAGCCCTCACCATTCTGGTTGTATAACAGGAATCAAAGTTGGAGTTATGAAGTGCTGCATGTGCAGCAACTGGCTTCTCATGTGGATCAACCTCCGCTCCAGCTATGGCTTTTTTGGTGTCAGCTCTGTGGCCATTCATCCTCTGTTGAGAATGTTGGTGGTTAGGCCGATATACTCTGCATTGCAGTGAGTGCACTGTAGCTGTTAGATGAGGTTTTCAGTTGCACAGTTGTAGCTTCCTGGTATGGGGTAGGTTTGGTTTGTTTGTCTGCTATTGAATGATATGGAAGGTTGATGTATTGCACAGGAGCCACAGCGTGGTTTATTACAAGGGTGAGAACCCCTGGGGGTGATTCTATAATCTGATGTGATAATGGCTGGCAGTTTGGGGCGGACCAGTTTGTTACGGAGGTTGGGAGGACGTTTGAATACCAGCCTTGGTGGTTTAGTGAGCAAGTTTTGGGTGAGTGGTGAGGAGGTCAGGATTTTGTGCCCACAGTTCAGTATTGTTTTGAGTTTGTGCAGACCTTCGTGGTATGGGACAACCAGGGGGATTTCAGAATTGCCAAGCTTGGTTGAGTTGTCACTAGTTGTAGTGGCTCGCTGTATTTGTTCATGTACCAGTGATTTC